>VYZP01045081.1:0-20848 GCA_013400635.1 Hypocryptadius cinnamomeus
CTGATTTGTCTGAGTAAATTACATTATCATTAAAGCTGGATATGTTTACACTCTCAAATATTCTCCCTCAGTTAATGTAGGTAACTGGGGACAGCACCATCTCACTGCTCCCTACAAAATCATAGTGAAGTTATATATGTAATTTCTAACTACCCTTGCGATTTGCATGTTATAACAATGAAACACTAGTCCATGCCGAAGGAAATTATTATGTGATAACTCCCTATGGAAGTGATCTTTAGAACACAACATATAAGACAGAGGCATGGTATGCTTTCTATTGTATATACTAAGCTAAAACTGAGAAGCTACTGAATGACTTCTCCAAGAAACACTGTCTTAGGTTGCCAGCTAAATAAACCTATTATCAAAATGTTATTACAACTGAAGTCTGATGCTGGCATCTGAGTATTTTATATTTTCTCACAATGTTTTGTCAGGTACTAACTTTAAGCTTGTTCCAATACTGAAATAAATAGAAAATTGTTGCTTTACTATTTTCTTCATTTTATTAATATACTTCACCACCAGTTCATCCAGAAGACTATCACTATCTAGAAAATATTCTGTAGAGAAAAGAATGCTGAATTTCATATCTTACACTTGATAGGGGTCAAACATATCTTTTGCATTATTTTATAGATCGCTGTTATTATGACCACAAGTTTACTACTTATAACATCAGAAAATTTTCAATTTTCTCAAGCAAGGTTGAATTGCAAAATGTCTGGCAAAAATGGTTCTAAACACTCATTTAAATTCGTGTTTAAACTCCAAAACTTAAGACTACTTGAAAAATTAAGAGGGGTTTTCTTTTCTGGCTGTTGTTTGTTCACTTGAAAGGCCATGGTGCAATACTTTTTTTCTAAAAAAATGAATAGAAGTTTTGATTTCCCAAAAGAAAAGGCGAAGGCCAAATTAATATTTTTCAAAACTAGGAGAATAACAGAATTACTTAAATTAAGACTGAACATTTGAAATTTTCCTCTAAAGGGCTGGAAATAGAGCAGCTCCACTGGATGAATAGGAATTTGGAAAGCTCAGCTGTTGAAAAATCAGGCTAATTGACTATGCTAGTAACACTGAAACCCAGATTTGACTTTTTTCATTAGAACATGCCATATTAAATTAGCACAGAAATCACACCTAACACAAAATTGCCAGTTACTACTTCAAGAATGAGGTAGCTGTTGTAGCTTTCATCTGCACAGAAACTGTGACATCTGTGTGGAAGGGAATATTAACTAAACCCAAGACCACCTGCTCCTCTTCTCAGTCTAGTCCTTAGAAAGCAATACAGAAATGAACATGAAATTCCCAGTTCCATTATTTGACCAGTAGGTACCTCTTTCTGCTTATTCTTCAGAAAGATCACAACTGAACTTAGTTTTATATTATTTCTTATATGGAACAAAAATTTTAAAAAGTCTGAAAACCTGGAAACATCTTTAGATTCACAAGCAATAAAATTCTCAGGAAATTTTCAAACTTATTTTACAATTACTGTTGTATCAATAACTATTTAAAATAAGTAGTCATGTAGCCATTGTAGCATAAACATATAGCATTTCTCTCAGATGTCAAGAAGCAAAGTTATGTTTAATTGAAGAAGAAGATATCTAAACTGAGAGCTGGTGCACCGTAATAGCCCCAAATGGAATTTCTGATGGTAAATCAAGTGACATGAAATCTTGGCTTGTAGATTATCTATAATTAATCCAGGATGTTTAAAATTTTTACTTGCAGCCACCATTGCAACTTATCTTGATGCAGAAGTATGTTTCAAATAATATTACGTAAATTCATTAGAAGGAAAAAGGCAGAAATTGAAGTTTAATGAAACATCATTTCATAATGCGTCCACTGGTTGAAATATTCTTATACATCCTATTCTAGGATGTTTCATAGGCTTATGGATATATCCTGAATCCTTAATTTACAGTGGTTTTAATTTGGCCTTTTTACATTTCTCTGTGCTAATAGTTCAGCACTACATAGATACCTTCTACACATAAGGAATTATGTGTATGTGTGTTGTTATANATTAGTGTTTGTGTGTTGTTATACCATATAAGAAATCATTATTAAGGCTTTTATAAAAAATTATGCATAAATACTGTGAAAGAGGATGACAGAAAGTTTCAATATAATTTTTTTCATGTTCGTATTGTACAGTACCTGGTCTATCCTACACAAAGCAATCACTCCCAGGCAGCACAATTTCAGTCTCATTTAGATCTCTTATATCATTTTGTGAAGATTAATTATTCTTCATAACATGTTTTAAAGATGTAAGGCTATCTGTGACTGCCAAATATAATTAATCTAATTAATAGACCAACATGTGCATGTAATACTGTTCAATAATAAATTCCTTTGTGATACTTATATGAGTTTGATGGCCAATTGGAATTAAGCAGTACAGTGTGCTATTTTTAACCTGTGACAAGCTTCCTGGAAGATCTTTTCATTGCCCTTCATGAATTTTTTAAAGATTCTATATGTAATATGAGAAAATGGACAAATATCTGAACATGTTAGGAATCAGTACTTAAGTTGCATTTGACTTATTAGAGACAATATACAATCAGCAAGATTTTCATCTGAAAAAAATTACTATTGAAAATATTTTTAAGCCGTCAGCTCTTAATACATTTTGTAACAGAGCTAAGACTGTACAGAAGAGCAATTCTTCATTTGCAGAAAGTAGCCATGGAAGTGGGATCTCACATGCATATCCAAAGATCCAAATATACAAAGACAGGTAGTGGTTTTAATTACCAAGGCAGTTATTACCAAGTACCTCAAATTATTTGATAAAATTTTAGAATAATTTGATAGAATTTCAGAATCATTTAATAAAATGTCTTTGGGTTTGGACAAGGAAGTTTTATGGAAACAAGCTTCTTCATTTGCTCTAAATTTATTGAGATGTTTCAAACATTGGTTATGAAATCATATTACGTTGACCCAGATGAAGTATTAAGACAGGCCCTCTGTTTTATAGCAATAAAAAGATAGCTGCCATAAGATGCCTTTAACACTCATGTTTTAGGTATGAAGTTGGTAGCAGTGTTGCTACCAGATGTATTCAGTCACACATAAAATTATCATCATGCAAATATTCATTATAAAATATATAAATACATAAGATTTTTCAAAAGTCTAAAGATGTAAACAAATCTTGAGGCAAATATGAGTCATAAAATATGAGGCATGTTCTTAAGGAAAGCTTAAGAAAGGAAAGCACATTCCTCCTCATGTGCATTTTAGATGGGCATGCATTCATTTTTCTAGGAAAGGTACTTTTTGCATAGCTTTGGTAATTTTTCCATTGTTCATAAAAAGCTTTTTTTCCCACACAATTCAACTTAATTCCAGCACAAATACAAAGAAAATATACTTACAGATCTGGGGGACGAAATTATTAGCTTGTCACACTCCCTCCTCCCTCCAGCCCTAATCTCTATATTTTTCCTTAGAAAAAAATTCTAGAAAATAGATTATTTTTTGAGTTTTACAAGTGTTCATACGATAACTATTTCACAAGTGAATAACATTCCTGTAGAAATCTCAATGTGAGACCTGGAGGACACAGATTAAGCATTTTCTAAAGTCATAGTCCATCTCTATACATTCACTAAAAGTTGTGTAACTTTCAGGTCTCTAGGCAATTTATAAGCACACACATAGATAGGCTGAAATAGCTGAAAATACTAGAGCACAGCCATGTTCAAAACTATGCCTGGACTGTCTGGTAATTAGCATTCAATATGCATTCACAAGCATATTGAAAAGAAAGCTCCTAAATAATAACACATTTATTCCAGAAAAGCAATGATCTGAAACAGCCAGTGTTTAAAAGAAATTATAAATACACAGACTTCCAAAAGTAGAAGCCCTTAACCATTATATGGAAAAGATTCTGACACAACTGAGCAAAGCATATAAGAAGGTACTGTAAAGATATGCTGCAGCTTGTGGCACATCTGTAAAAATGTAAAATATAAATTGGCTGTCTTTCTTTTGAAGAAAAGTAAATAAATTATTAGGAAGATCAGTCAGTTCTGGTTTACTCTTGGTTTTTGTTTGTTTTTGTCTAGGTTTTGTATGTGTGTGGTTTGTTTGGTTAGTTTGTTTTCAATGTAGAGAAACAAGCAATGCTTCACTGATCAACATTTATACTGAGCTGAAGGTCAGACTGTCAGCATTTCTGCAAGCCCATATATCTGAATTAATAATTGTCTTTCAGGTACTGGTGAGCTACAAAATTGTTGCAATGCCATTTAGAGTCATGGAGGCATAAAACAGACCAGGTTGGAATGGACTTCAGAAGATCATCTTGTCCAGTCTTTCCTGGGAAAGAGATCTTGTGTTTGGTACAAAAAATAAAAAAAAAAAAATGTTACAAAGCAGCGTGGAGGAGTTGGAAACACAAAACATCTTTTCTTATTGCTATTATTATTGTGCCCTGGAATTGTCTGTTTGATGTATAAAGTATTTCAGTTCTTACATTTTAATCCTGGGAGAGATCACTATAGGCAGCATTTTTTAAAAAGAAACAAATGTCAATGATGTCTAGCCCATGAATTTTTTCAGTTATCCCAGTAAAATGTAGTTTAAACTTTTCAGTTCCTTGCTTGTTTTTTCTTTTGGTTTTGAAGGGGGTTGTTTTTTGTTTTGTGGGGCTTTTTGAGTGATCCGTTTTAAAATACCTTTATATATCTTCCTAACTTTGTACAGTGATGGAAGATTGTAGTAGCTTTTCCTGCCAGGTTAGAAAGCATATAAATATTAAGTATTTTAGTACTGTGTTTTCTCAGGTAGTCTTTCCACACTTAATATCCAATAAAAATTATCCTATAATATCCTTTATAGGATGTGGTGTGGTTTTGTCCAAGAGTGTCTGCTCAAAGCTTTGGTGCAGGTAAATTGAAGTGTATTTCGATTTGGGTAATAAATTCAATTCCTTTCAACACCACCACCAACAACAACAACTAAAATTTCTCAAGAACAAGATGAATCTCTGTCATAAGGCTTTACCAATAGAAAATATTCAGGTAGGAGTACCTTACTAGCTTTAAAACTAAAACTGTTCCTATTTAGGCCTTTGATAAGTCCTGTCCTGTAACAGTCCTGTAGATGGCATGAAAATATTCTCCATACTTCCAAATCATTCTTTGAAACATCTGTGGACTGCACTTTTTTAAGTAGTGTATCAAGAACTGGACATCTTCTGGCTGTGGTCACCAGACAAACTCAGACACAAAGATTCAAACTATGAGCCTGTCTAGCTCCATACTCACGTCTTTTGATCAATACACATACAGGAGGAAGACTGAACTTCCTTAGCTACCAACAGTGTTGTCACCTGCGACACTGCCAGCCTCAGCATGGGCTGCGTTCACACTGCACAAAGACAGCCCATGAGCTGCCAGGATCTGGAGCCACAGTCTCTCCGTGGCTCTCTTCCAGACCACTACAGCTACTTCTCTCTAAGACAAAATCAGGATAAGGTCCTGAAGTAGTTCATCCTGAAGATGAGTTCCAGCAAGTGATATAGACCAGAATGCATCAAGTTTGTTTTCCTTTGACCACAATCTTCCACTGCTACCCTATAAATTTTTATCCTCACTAAAAGCCTTCATGCAAAAACTCAAGCCACACAATGTAAAAGCAACACTGTGGTGGGCTGCATGTGTTATCATTTATTATTTCAAACACATCCAATTAAATGTATAAAAAATAATTATTATCTTTCTGTCTAAACAGTACCACGTAGGATCCAGAGGGAATTCAGAGCCAAATGCAAAGGTATGCAAAGACAGCCCACCAGAGGGTCCTGAGCAGCATGGGCCACTCTGTATCATTTAATTTACGCATCATAGTCAGTAACTGATGCATTTTTCAGGATGGATTGAAGATTTCTTCAATCTTTGTAGAGTTAATTCTGTGAGGACAGTCTGACCAGACAGCTGTGAAATGGCCTTAGGTCTCAATCCAAAATGCACTCAAAATATAAGGCAGAAGGTCTTGATAACTATTTAAACAAATATTTAAATCTTTAAAGTTTAATATAATTTAAATTAGCAAATGGAAATAATTTCAATAATTTCAATATTTCAGTCACTGATTTAATTTTTTTTTGTTTGAATTTTTCTGGTATTTTACCTACAAAAATGTTCATGTCCTTTAAATTTCACACTTATTTTTACTAATCAAGGTACACTACACCTGTGTGTACTTGAAGTAATTCCACAGTTCAGTAGCCATTTATTTTTCATGCTCTTTTTATGATGTTAAAATATTAAATGCCACCATTTTTAAATTTGATGACAACATCTTTTATTCAAAGTTTCTGGAAAAGCACTTTTCACTGGAAACTAAAATTCTATTATAATACAGAACTCAGCATTTTGAGTGTTTGCTGTTTATTAGAGTTGGTTTTTACAGAAAATAATTACTATGCTATAGATACTTAAAGATAATAAGTGGTGGATATGGATTTCAACTAGCATGCAAATAATTGAAAGTATAACAAGAGAATTTGTATCCTTTAAGACTTCATAACTGAGATTCATGCTTGAGAGAGTTTAGAGCATTCTGTGTTTGGGTTTGGTTTGGGGTTTTTTTGTTTTGTTTTGTTTTCTTAAAATGATTAGGAGAAGGAGAAGAAGAAGAAAAAGGAAAATCATAGATGGCAAAACAAAAAATCCAATCAGATTTCATATTTCATTATTGACAAAACAATCTGACAAAATAAATATTTTTAATCACCCTTTTTTTTCCCTTCAACTGTGAAGAATAAGCCACTGCTTCTTAAAGCCAGTTTAACTTTTCAGCATACTGATTTTAAATGCCTGGTCAGGAATTAGGATAACTTTAACTTTCTGCAAGTCTTGACAGCAGATGGAATAGTAATGAAGCTACTCTTTCTAAATACTGTGGTTGGGTTTTTTGGTTTGGTTTAGGTTTGGGCTTTTTTTAAAAATTTTTATTTCTTGTGACATAGAAAGACTATTACAATCTGCAGTAGTATGTCTTGCCACTTTAGGGTTTTTTTTGGCATTGTATCAGTCTACCAGAATGTCAATAGCATGTTGCCAAAGCTTAAACAAGACTCTTATGATTACATCAAGTTTATGGAGTGGCATTCTTTTAAAAAATGGTTCTTTGTACATTATTTCATAAATAAGCTTGTTTTGGTTCGGAACTTGGGGACAAGACAAACTTGCCTGACAACAATAGTAATACTGTTTTCTGAAGCACAAGTCCCTAAGGCAACATTTTTTAATCCAAAACTACACCTAGGACATCTGTTGTAAAAATTTTGTGAATAAATCTGCCTGACATCTATTAGAATGTAAAGAAGGAGGTGGAAAGTTTTTTGAACTGACATTTCCTGGCATGAAACAGTTGATTTCTTAGACTGTGTAAAAGACTCATTTTATGTCCTAAGGCAAGCAGCTTCCAATAGTAGTAACTTATACTGTGGTGGCTGTGTAGTGCTAAATATATTTAATAGATATTTCAGATGCTGGCAGCTGAAAATGCATTTCTTATGCTTATAGATTTCACCACATTTTATTTATTTTGCTGTCACTGCTTCATATTTTTCATCAACTGATACCCCAGATGTAAAATTTCACAACTTTCCAAGTACTGTTTTCATGATGTGGTACATTAGAGGGAATACTGATATTAAACCATATTATTTGAAATACTGTACTTTAATCCTTTCGATTCAGAGATTCTGTTTCTTATGCCTTTAGGCAATTGCTTGTCTTTGTTTGCTGCCACAACAGAAGTAATAGTTACAAGATGCATCAAGTTCTGTAATGTCATCCTTGATACCGTCAATAAACAAATTAATACTGGATTTACAAAGAAAGGGGTATGTATTCTTTCCTTTTTGAAAGGAACTAAGTATATTTCTTGCTGTTCTCCAGTGTAAAGATTTATTACATATTCTTACGTTTTTTGGGGCATGAAGACTAAAATTAGTGAAAAAAAGCGAGAGTTAAATTTTAATGTTTAAGACAATAATAAAGAGGCTATACAAAATGGCAAAAATAAAACTAATAGAAAAATTAAAGGATTTTGACCACAGCCTTTTACAACACATTACATGAATTCATGATCACTTCAGTGTTGTAGATTAAGTGGGCTTCCTCTCATCAGTGTCTGTAATATTTTGCTGTCTTTACCCTCTGCTGCTTTTTGCTGTAAAATTGTTTTAGCTGGTGCCATTCTTCAGTGCACCTTGACTGTGCCTGCCAGCCAAACAGGTTTTAAATAAAAAATAAGATTAAACAATTAAATGCTGCACCATTACAGATCTATACAGAGAGCAAGAAAAAAGTCACCTGCCCAGGCATAAAGTTGAAGTTTTTTATTTTCCTGTATTCCCATCTTGCTAATTAATATCTCTGCCACGCAGAGGTGATATACCTTTGTTGGAGACAGGTCTTGTCTCTACTGTGGCCACTGTCTGGAGCTGGGGGCTAGGTGTGTGCGCTGCTCAGGAAGTGTTAAATCATCATACCTCTGATTAAACCTGTCTGCTATAGCTTGGTCAGATGATGAGTTGCCATGCTGTACCTGCTGTGACAACTCACATATTGGCTTCCAGATTTGCCCACAAAATCTGCTGCTGCTGCCTTGTTGATGCAGGAAACCTTGAATTTTAGAAAGTTTGAGTGTATGGTTATTTTGGTAGGCTGCCAAATGTTTCTGAAGAAGACAGCAGAAGGAAAATGGTACTTCAAGCAGTATAATTAAGCTAGCACTGAGAAGAATTTATCAGAAAGAGGAAATTCTCTCTCCAGAGCAATTTCAGACTGCCAAATTTTAAGAAAATTTGGGTGGGTATTTTTGCAAATATTGGAGATATGAGAAACTTATTTTGTTTTGTAACTCTTTGTATAACGCTGTGGCTAATTCAGAAGCAAAAAAATATAAAAAACAACAGAAAACTGTTGCACTATAGGTTTTATAGAAAACTTGCTACAGAAAATTCACAGAGTTTTCAGCTGGAGAGTGGGAAGAAACAGCAGGATGCTGATTGCAATTTTTTGCTCATCTTAATACCTACAGTGTTCTGATTTTGACATTCTACATTCTTGAAATTATAATCCAGACTCAGGTGGTGAGAGCAGAAGGAAGGGGACAAGGACAAAGCACGTTAAACATCAAAGGAGGTAAAAGAGGATATTTTGCCTTGACGTCATTATCTATACAATGAAAATTGGACCTGTTGACCTGCAGATCATGAAAGGCTAACAAGACTGAGGAAGTGCTAAATCAGACGGCATGCTTAGGTTCTGTTTCCAGGAATCCTGGTTATTCCCTGTAAAAGGAATCAGCAGTATTGTGGAAAACGCATGTTGAAGTTCAATGCTGACACATGCAAAGGAAGAACTAGTATTTAATCTTCCTATATCACAATTAAAAACATTTTTAAACATTTCCATATTGGAAAGCATGGGGAAATGGCTGTTCACTGTCACTTAAATTTTATGTTTATGAATTTAAAAGCTTTGAGTTTGTTCCAGATACAAAGAAAATATTAAAATTCCTTCTCCCCAAGAGCCAATTCCCTTTTTCAAGCCAGATCTGGGTATTTAGACACTACTTTTGCCCAGTGAAAGCACAAATTATTTTCAATTAGCTCTCCCTTACAGATGCGTATTTTTCTCATTTTCTTTTTCCCCTTATGTAGACATCTATCCCCTTTTTCTCTCCTCATTTATAAGGATATCAGGCATCATTAATAGGCATGCACACTATTTGCAATACTGTAGCATACTGTTTTTAAGGCAGTATAGTATTAAATATGCCCACCAACAGTTCCCTGTGTACAACATCATATTTCACACAAAGTATTTTGGAAAATAATGTTAATGACAGTTTCTTTAGGAAGAGATTTGTAGAAACTCCTTTGCTGCATTTTATGGCCCTGACAATGTCTACTGCTCCCCTTATTTCAGTAAGTGTTATCACACCTGCTTCAGCATGGTCCCCAGACTGAAAAATCAAAGAGATTTTTTATATTAATACATCTCATCACCGAACTGTGCATTACTGCTTGTCATCTTACTTGAGTGAGCTGACTGATGAATCCAGTATTGGATAACTGAGAATCATAGGATCACAGAATAATTTAGGTTGGAAAAGACTCTTAAGATCATCAAGACTGATGGTTAACCCAGCACTGCCAAGTCCATCAGTAAACCATATTCCCGAGGGCCACATCCACCGAGTTTTGAACACTTCCAGGGACACTTATTCCACCACTTTCCTGAGCAGCCTGGTCCAATGCCTGACCACACTTCAGTGAAGAAATTTTTCCTAATATCCAGTTTAAACCTCCCCTGGTACAATTCAATGCTACTTCCTCATGTCTTATCTCTTGTTACCTGAGAGAGAAGGCTGACCCCCACACCTGGCCACAGCCTCCTTTCAGGCAGTTCTAGAGAGTGATAAGGTCACCCCTGAGCCTCCTTTTCTCCAGGATAAACACCTCCAGCTCCCTCACTTCCATTGCCCTTCTCTGGCCTTGCTCCAGCTCCTCAGCGTTGTTCTTGCAGTGAGGGCCCAGCACTGGCCACAGCACTGGAGGTGTGGCCTCACCAGTGCCCAGTACAGGGGGACAATCCCTGCCCTGGCCCTGCTGGCCACACCATTGCTGATCCAGGCCAGGATGCCATTGGCCTTCTTGGCCACCTGGGCACAGCCTGGCTCATGTTCAGCTGCTGTCACCAGCAACCCCAGCTCCTTTTCCACTGGGCAGCTTTCCAGCCACTCTGTTCTAAGTTTGTATGGTCAGTTGACCCTTGCTGGATGCTAGGTACTCACACTGTGCCACTGGATAGGAGTGAGAAAATATAACGAAAGGCTCATGAGTTAAGGTAAGGACAGGGAGATATCGCTCACCAACTACCATCACAGATAAAAGAATCTCAGCTTCAGGATATTAATTCAATTTATTAACTCTTAAAATCAGAACATAATAATGAGAAGTAAAATTAATCTGAAAATATCTTCCCCAGTCCTAACCTCCTTCCTGGGGTTTACCTCCTCCCCCACAGTAGCACAGGGAGATGAGGAATGGAGGTTACTCTCAGTTCATCACAGGTTATTTCTGCTGCTGCTCAGGGAGAGGAGTCCTTCCCTTGCTCCAACGTGGGTCACTCCCAAAGGAGAATTCTCCCCAGGTTTTGATTCCTCCTCACAGGCTACAGTTCTTCATGGGTATCTACCTGCTCCAGTGTGGGTTTCCTTCATGGACTGCAAGTGTATCTCTGCATCCCCATGGTCTGCAGGGCCACAGCTGCCTCACCATGGTGCTGTCTGCACCAGAGCTGAGCTCTGGCCCCTGGAGCACATCCTGTCGCTGCTTCTGCACTGACCTTGGTGTCTGCAGAGCTGTTCCCCTCATATTCTCACTCTTTTCTCTGAGAGCGACTACAACTGCATAATAAGGGGTTTTTTCATCTTATTATATATGCTGTTACAGAGGTGCTACTACCATCTCTGATTTGTTTGGCCTTGGCTAGTGGTGGGTCCGTCCTGGCGCCAGCTGTCATTGGCTTGTACATGGGGGAAGCTTCTCACAGAACCCACTCCTGTAGATTCTCCACCACTTCTCCCACCCCGCTTCCAAAACCTGGCTATGCAAACCCAATACAGCCTGTGGCACTGCCTGGGGTTCTTGTGACCCAAGGGCAGGCCCAGCACTTGGCCTTGCTGAACCTCACACCATTGGCCTCAGCCAATGATCCAGCCGGTCCAGATCCCTCTGCAGACCCTTCCTGCCCTCCAGCAGATCAACTCCTGCCCAAATTGGTTTCACCTGCAAACTGACTGATGCTGCCCAAATCCTCTTGTCCAGATCATCAATAAAGACATTAAACAGGGCTGACCCTGATACTGAGCCCTAGGGAACTGCACTGGTGACTGACTGCCAGCTGGATGTAACTCCTTCCACCTCCACTCCCTGGGCTCAGCTATCCCGATAGGTTTCTAGCCTATCCAAGCACAGCACACCCATCCAAGCCATGAGCAGCCATTTTCTCCAGGTGAATGCTACGGAGAGTGTCGAAAGCTTTACTGGAGTCCAGGCACAGAACATCCACAGCCCTTCCCGCATCGACTGAGTGGGTCCCCCTGTCACAGAAGGAGGTCAAACACGACCTGCCTTTCATAAACCCCTTCTGGCAGAGCATGGATCCCTGGTTGTCCTGCACATGCCACATGATGGCACTCGAGATGAGATAAGCTGCCCTATGACCTTCCCTGGTACTGAGGTCAGAGATGCACAGAGATGTGCAAAAGTCATGATCCACGTTGTGTACTTCATTCATTTCCAAAACACAGAAGTTTCATTCTCTCCAAGCACTTGCATGTTTGATTGTCATTATGCAATGAGGACAGTCAAGATCATAGCACTGTTGTGGGAAGGATTTGCTAATGGACATATATGAGGGTTTGGAATTGTCTTATAAAGGAAATGCAGGCTTAAGGACAGGTCAGCACTAGATTTGTTCTTTTTTTTTTTTTTCTGTAAAAGGTAACTAAATGATTGTCTTACAAAAATATACACATAAAGACTAATTTTAATGTCAATAAATATAGATACTGAGAACAAACACGGCTGTTTCATCTCTGGCTATAAAAATCTAATTGTTTTGAAAGACATATTGTTTTGAACTTCAGGTTCTAACAAGAAAATTGCTGAGTTAAGAAGGTTCCTACTGGTAATCCATTTTCATGCTTATAATCCCTAAGAATTTAACTCATTTTTTGTTTGTACAGTGCCATGGGCTTTCATGGCTTAAAGCACTACAGCTTATAATTAGCTGAGCTATGTCAGATACATGAAAAACCTCCAAGGCCAGCCTGAAAATAATAACTATCCTGATATGTTCCTCATTAATATGGCAACAAAGTGGTAGTTTTGACTTCATTTTTGAGTCTGTAGAGTTCCAGATTTCTTATTTATAGCAAGCACTGTAAGGAATACATGCTGGAATGGAATTCAGTTCAAGACATCAGCAAGTGAAGGTTTTATCAAGGACGCTAAAACGAAGCACACTCAAAAACCAAGGCAGCAACTTAAGAAAAGAAAATAAAAGCCATGGTTATATTCCAAACCCACTTTCTTATTACTGATAGGTCTGAAAGATGTTAATGGCAACTACCAGAGATCATTGAATGTGTACTCTAACCCACAACAATAAAAAGCTAATTCCAAGGAGTGTTTCAAACACTTTTGGGCTCAGCAGTAAGGACGATTAACAGAAAGCAAATAACAGATGTGAGGAATTGTGAGTTTCTTACCAGTATCTCTGGTACAGTGAATAATTGCTTACAGAGAAGTTAGAACTTCTCTTTGACACTACCGAGAGAATTAACTTCTAGCTGGTCAGGTCAAAGTCATGACCTGGCCACACAGTCTAGCATTAAGAAATCACACTCCCAACCCACACTTTTTTTTCCATTCAATCTGTCATTCAAAATAATCACACTAAGAAATTCATCTAGACCTTGAGGATAAGTTACAAATCTGAATCTTTTAATTTGCAATGATACAAATCAGTTTCACTATGAAAATTCACTTCAGTTTCAGAAGGAATATTCTACCGCTACATTTTTTTTGCAACAACTTGTTGCTCCCATTTTGTCTTGAAATCCATTCCAAAATAACGCCTTATAGACACCTTAAAGTAGCAGTTCTTTCATTGGAACAACTTAGTATATTTTTGTTTGATGTTCCTATTGAAAGTTTTCTGATATACCCTTTGCATCTGCCTGCTATAAAATAATTTTGAAAGTCACAGGGGTTTTTTCCATAGGATTTAGAAGACAAAACTGATGTTATAGTATATAAAATCTCTAAGGCAGTTGTTTTAAAAATAAGATCTTAATAAAGATAAAAATTAGCCCATAACTTATACACACATGCATTAGCCACCTAATTTCACAAAATTTTCATGAGAGGTTAATCTAATAAATGAATAGGAATTAATATACTGTATCTCACATAAGAAAGTGGAAAAGAGATTTTAAAGTTTGAAGCATTTGCTTTTATAAGTGATCAAATTGCCCTTATTCAGGAAAGAATATTATATAAATATCTAACAATTTTTTTACATTAATTATGTCTGTGAAAATTGCCAAAGTTCCCTTTTTATAATAATGTTGGGCAAGTATTATCTGTCTTTCAGAACCATCTTATTTCCAAATGAATGTAGCACACATCAAGCAAGAAGACAATATTAACCTGCTTTTACTTATATCTTTTATTGACACACTGTAAAAAAAAAAAAAAACAAAAAACCAAAAAACTAAGACATTCACTTAGAATGAGATAGGGAAAAAAGAAAAGGAAAACAGAAAATAGAAAAGCTTAGCTCTGACAATGAGTTTGGGATATTTTAAGGAGGAGATCTTTGCACACCCTCATGTCAGGTAGCATAAGGTGGCAATGAGATCACCTCAAGCAGCTTTGAGAGAGAGGCATTGAATACACCTGAATAATCCTTCAACAATAAAGATGCCTTTTCATCAATAAGACTGACTCAGACCACAGAGTGGATTCTTCCCTTAGAGTTCACCCTCAATCCAAAAACAAATCTCCTAAGCATCTGCCAAGAACGTATTCCCAGCCATGCCCCTGGGAAAAGATTCACTTTATCCCATTGCTTTGGACTGGTCACTTATCCTGCTCTTTGCTTTTCTCCGAATTTTTGCCTAGCTGTCTTCATTCTGTGGTCTCCCTGACATTTTCCCACTCAGGCTGTCCCCTGTCCAACTCATCTTTAGCTATTCTCTGCAATGGTACAAATAGTCTGTTCTCCAGAGCTTCATCTATTCAGCGTGAAGTGGCTAGAGCAAGGTGAATGGGCAGCCTTCATTCATGCAGCCTGCGCACAGAACTTTACCCAAAGAGGCAGCAAATCACAACCAAAAAAACAAATTATGAAGGACATCTCACTTCCTTTAAAGAACAAAAGTCTCTTCTTTATAACATGTTATTGAAATATATATACTCATTGAAATATTGGACGAGTTTTCAAATGTCTAGTAGCAATATTGTTGAGAAAAACAATGACATCTAGTGACAAGACAGAAAATTACAACTCTGTCTTCCCAATGCAGGACTAAATGAATACACATTCACCTCTACACTTGTGGCCACAATATACTCGCTGCGGCTTCAAGATGAGCTGCTTTTCATGTTAAATTCAGCACAAAAGAAAAACAAAACAAGACTTAAATTGTCTTGCTTGCTTGAATCTGTATCCAGCAGCACTGAAATGCACAACATCTTAATTTTGCAAAGTAAATGTCCCACAGATTATAAGTTCTTACACACTGGCATGTTCAGAAAACAGTAAATTATAACTTGCACTTGACAGACTCTTTTGTAAAACTAGCAAAAACGAGTGTACTATTTATATTCTTAGATCATGCCCCCAACATGGAGGCTACACTAAGAAATTTAAGAAATTATATTGTTCTGCCCACAACATAGAGAATAAGATAACTTCATGGTAGCACTGCAGTTATAGATTGAAATACAGGAGTTCAGCAACATTAATCTCTGTAATCTTTTCTAAACGATTTTTCTTTTTCTGGGTTTTCTTTGTCCAGAAGGCATAATTTCCCTGATAGTGTCCAACACTGTAAATGTATTTCTGGAAATAAAATTTGTACTTGCATTTCTGCATGTCCGTTCTTCATAACTTTGTTTGTATACTGTGGAACTTGTTCAGTTTTTACTTTACCAACTTGTCAACATAACATTGTGTAAAACAACATCTGTATTATTTAGCAGTTAATCTTCTGTTCTATTAATTATGTGTTACAAAAAAGGCACCAGACATCATATCATTGTAATGTAGGTGGCTCTGTTGTACCATTCCGGGCTCCTTTCTAGCTGTCCTTGATGGGAAATTTATAACAGTAACCTACAGTTCTTATTTTCACAGTTTCTACATTGTCCAGTGTGTTCTATATATCATCTTATGGTTCTTCCCTTTTTTCTGATAAAATTTAAAATTAACTTAGAAGGCTGTTTCAGTAATGATACAGTAATTTAATTGTCTATTTCCTTGTTAGAGAAAAAATGCACATAATATACCAGGCCATTTTAGTTCAGGAAAATACTGAGCATATTTCCGCAATGTGTCTTTTTATCCCAATAGTTTATATATATATATATGAATTCTATTGGATAATTATGAAATTTAGACATATTTGCACATGTGTTCTGAAAAGTAACACAAATGAAAGTACTCAGCTTTTGTGCTGACCTTCGATTATCTTTCTCCTGTTATGTATGTAAAGAACACTTGGAAATTCCTAAAAACAGGAATTGTGAAATAAAATATTTAAAAGCGTGCTTGTTTGCATTAAAAGAAGTGGACAAAGATGTTTTGCCTTTTGAGTCTGCACCAAGTTTTAAACAGAGCACCTCTAAAGGCATTAAAGGAATTGGTAAACACATCTCACTTCATTTTAATTTCATGCTGACTCTAAGAGAAGCACCAGAAAACTTTGGAAAAAGCAATCAAAATATCTACAACAGTAATTTCTTACTATTAATCACAGTTGTCAAAATAAAGACTCTAGATTAAAGACTTCTCCATCTACTCTGTTTTTTCCTGCCTAAAAAAAGCCATTTAAATATTAATAAATTAATAAATTATTAATAAAATAGGTGGCATAATTTAGATGCAAAACGTATTGTTTCTAATTACAATGAAAAATCTCAACCACCAACTTAGCTAAGTTTAGGACGATGATAAAATAATATAGTATTAAAAACAACTCTAGTTTGCCTAACAAGAAGTAAATATCATTAAAGTAGGGGTATTTACAAGAAATTATACTATAAACTCCATCTGTTTTTCCACATTAGAAATAAAGTATGAAGTTTGTAATTGTAGCTGCAAAAGATGAAGTGGCTTATTTAGTTATCTGGTCCATATACTTTGCAGGGTGACAACAGTTATATATGACCCATTTTTATATATTTGACCAAACTTTACATTTCAGGAAAAAACATAATTTCTCACTAATGTCAGAGTTATTTTTCTATATGACCCTGTTACGGTGCTGTTGCTTAAGGAACATAAGCATGTTCTCTTTCTGTAAAACACCTTAGCAAAATCAGCAAATTAGACAAAATGTCCATAGTTCAGGGTTGCATCTATATTTGTGTTTCAGTGTGTCTTGGGAGTGCATTGTGAAACTAGTCCACCTTCACCACTTTGTTGTGCATAGCAGAGAAGTCCTGTAGTATGTGAATAGAACATAAACTAAATGAAACCAGATGGTAGGTACCAGGTCTGTGTACACAGGGCTCTGTGGCCAGTGGGACACAAGTAGAAATTATCTCAAGTATGGGCAATGTAGGCACTGGTTTATCCATACTGACTGCTCAAAGCTGCAGTAACCTCCTTGTTATACCCTATTTGGCAGCTAAATTACAGCCTAAGAGTCTTTTAGAGACCCTCTGAGCAAACTCCTGAAAAATACTTCTACAGCTGCACTGTAGAAATCACAAATTAATGTCTGTTTTGCCACATACTATCTATGAGACTAACTTCTTAGTAGAAGAGTCCCTAGTACCTGTGCTGCATGAGGTGAATTTTCCAATCTTCCTCTACACTGATCTAGGAACACCCAAAGGGATCTGGATATAGTCTCCTCCCAGTCTCCAGGGAGAGCAGGTCATACTTTAAGAACACAGGCAGATGACTCTGCATATTAATTTCTAACATGGAACAGTAGAAGTCCAGGAATCTTGTCCAGAGTAAACTGGGGAGGGTACAATAAAAGAAAAGTGAGCTTGCCCCACAGAAGAGCAGACAGCCCAGTCCAGTGATTCACATCTTCAACACATATAAAATATTTGTATAAGTCTATAGGTTCCTGAATGTGTTGCTGCATCCTAAGGCAGCATATGTATAGACAGATATGTATCAGTTGCAAATAGAGATAAAAAAATGTCATCTTCAGTCTTGTACCTTGCAAGTTTTCTTAATTTATTCTCTGTATTTCCTGGTATGAAGTGAAAATATAACTTCTGGCAATGCAGCATTGTTTAGCATGCATTTTAAAGCAGCTCAGGTATCTACATATAATCCAGAAAATGGTTCATCAGAATTTCTGGAATATAAAAATGATCCTGCCCTTTGTGTTTCTGCTTTCATTCATGTCTGCCAGTACTATAGTTCATAAAGACCACAGAAATGTCATTATACAAGATTTTTGTATATAATTTGGATCATGAGGTATTGCATAATACAATTGTATCTATGCTTTAGATAACTGATACTCATATAAATTTTAAAACTACATATATTTACCAGTTTCCAGCCACCCAGGGATAAAGTGGGTTATATAATCTTTTAATGCAAATGTATAACTTAACCATGCAAGTTAGCTGCTAGTAGACTTAAATGTTATATGTTTTCTTTAAATGTTTACAATTTCATTTAAAAATAGGCCTTGCTATACTTTGCTGAATCACATCACTAAAGCTCAGAATATCAATTTCTGCAAATCCTGAGCAGCTTTTTTTTTTTTCTGCTGAATATCACATGAGCACTGAGTAAACTGTTTGTATTCTCTCCTAGTTTTGTTCCTTAAAACTCTTTGCATAATCTTCAAGAACTTTGGAGGAAGTTCTCATATATTTATGGATTTCTCGCTATAAATTTTCATGCAGGTCTGCAATTTTTTTTTTTTTTAAAGCAGCATTCAAAGTAACTCATCTGACCTCTGATTTGCAGTAAAATGAGAGTAATGGGCCAATATCATCACTAGCTGAAAACACTGCACTTAAATCACTTATGGGTTTTCATACTTGAGTTCTAAACACGGAAAAGTACCATGAATATTGCACTCATCTGAAGCAGCATGTGTCAGAGAAGAGGGCAAGAGCATACTTGTTGATGTGCTCCTACAGATCTCATGCAAAATCCAGAGAACACAGCAGAAAGATTTAATTACACATGACAGTAATTTCTGATGAGTTAAAAATCTCAAGACATTAAAAGATTTTGTATGTACTCACTGGACATGTGAATTCATAGAAGGGCACAATGCAAACACTCACCAAATTATGTATTTCTTCAGAAATGCTACTTAATGTAAAAAGCAAGTAAACAGAAAGGGACATTCAATATCTATGCAGAGACACATGTATATATTAGCATCCCAAAAAAACCAGTGGATCCCAATATTGTACTCACAAACTTTGTACTGGCAAAAGGTTCCTGCCAGAACATATTCCTAGATTTCCAACTTAGACTCCATTCATCATGAATAGTCACAGATAATATAAAAATATTCTCATATTAGCTTTGTTTTCCATTTTTCCCTCTTAATTTTGGAAAATCACAACTTTTAAGGTCTAAAATGACTTGCAAAATTCTGCTACCTACCCTACATTCAAATTTTCAGAGGCAGTTGCAACAGAAAAATATGCTGAAAAAGGTTTTAACCAGCTGTATTTCTAAGCAGGTTTTTTGAAAGGTTAAGAGTTTATATTTTTATGCAATTTATGCTCTAATTTCAGATAATTCTACCCTGAAATTCTAACTCTTTAGAGTATCTCAGCTTAAAAAGTTTTAAATATTTAGCAATAAATAACCTTATCTATTCATAGATCCAATTTCCATGTGTTGCCTAACTTTGACAGGGTAAAAAGAAAAAAAACCAACAACATAGCACAAAATTTACTTGATCAATTTCGCAAAAGATCCGTCAATAATCAAATTGAAACAGTACTTTAGTCCTCAAACACACAGCCATGTGATATATAATGGAGAGAAAACAAACATGATTAATCTAACTCTTTAAAGTCATTTCAAACTACTAAATCATGAGGCAGTCTTTTGTTTTCTGTTCTGGCAGAGAAGGGGGGAAAAACCCAAGAAGAACACAGGAGAAATTCCTTGATGTGTAGAAATTTCCAAGTTGTGAATTTCTTGCTTGAGCTTAGGCATAGGTTACCAGAACAGATCCAGTTGTGTAAAACAGTCTCTAAACTGTTGTATGCACAAGGATGAATGGGAAAAAAAAATCAACAACAAAAAACCCAAACCAAAATACCACAACCAGAAACTGCAAAAACAAAAACCAAAAGCCCCTGAAAAAAACCCCAAGTTAATCTTATTGATCAATTACTTCTATTTCTGCATATGGTTGATCCATATTCTAGTAGAGCTGTTCTTAATTGTTTTGTGTTTCTGTATATAAATGTTTCAATTTCTTTGTGTCTGCAGGCATAATAAGTTGGTACTCCACAGCAACAAGGATGCCTGAGCATTTGTTAGGTACAGAAAGGTCTCAGTACCTGTTCAAACTAGAGGTAAGAATGTGATTTGATACAAAAGGTCTGTTATGACACGAGGAAATGTAAGACATTAATTTTTTTCACACCAATATTCTGTTTGTTGTGAGCTACTACTGCACAGCAAAACATGGTGTCAGGGTCCAGACCAGACTGAGCTATATTATGTATTTATGAAATAGCAGGGAAGCTGCTGCACTGGGTGTTGTAATGCTCTCCCCAGTAACCTGGTTACAATAGTAATTGGCTCTTCTTTTTTCTTATCTATAACACAAATGCTACACTTTCACCAACCTAGGAATTTTGTGGTTCCAGCAAACATGCCCATCTGTCCATGATGTGCATAACAAAGCTGGAAGGATGTGTGCATCGTCTTTGTCTTTTTGACTTTCCTTACTCCAGTCATGTTATATAGCTAGAACAGCCAGAACACCATGAGAAAAAGGTGGCAGCAAAGATTTTAGCCCAAAATAAAAC
>VYZP01045081.1:20890-35415 GCA_013400635.1 Hypocryptadius cinnamomeus
CCAAAATAAAACTCCAAACAGCAGATGTATATATCTTAAATTCAGTCAAAACAGTAGACAGTCCTGCTTTACGCAGTCTTTTTATTGTAATCATTATACTAGCTTTTGAAAATTACTCACATCAAGCCAAAAAAAGAAAAAATTGAGGTTATACAGATCATGATTTGCCCTAATAATAGAAAATTATTTTTTTAAATTCCAAAACACATAAGGATTCCTCATAAGATTAATATTATCTTCCAACATATGCTATTTTCCAACATATCCTATAAAAGTCTGAGCAGACTAGAAGTGTGCCTGCTGCCCATTGCTGTGGAAGCTTCCTCCTGGATGATGGAAGTCTAAAAGCTATTTCATAGGCAAATTGTATGAAGTGCTTAGTACAGATTACTGAATATATCCACAGAAAACAAAATTTTAATGTTATGATTTTTTTAAAAATACCAAAGAAGGGGGAAAACAAAAAAGAAAAGGAACACGAAGAATAATTTCTTTTTCATCCCAGTTCTCAAGAATCTCAAAATAAAATTGGAGGCTCTAGGCCTGCACAGAAGTCTACATGAGCCTGAAATCACTATTGAGATGCTGAGAGTAGTCATTTGCTGAGGAGCACTGAAACCTTATCATCACTTAATTGTTTTAAGTATAAAACAATTATAATTTTTAATACTGTGTAGCTTCAGGATTTTTTGTTGGGTTTAGTTGATTTGTGAGTTCACTGAAATAGTTCAATGGTGCGTGTCAGCACGGAGTGGCCATTCTACCTACACAAATATTAATGAAAATTCACTTCTAAGCCACAGGTTATCTTTCCTTCCACTTGTGTGTCATTTTAGAGAACAGAGCAGTAAATACCCCTAACATGTGGTGTCGGTTTACAAGACAGTGTTAATATTACCAAATATCCTTAAACATGAATTTTTGAGGTAGATTATTTGTTCCACTCTATGTTGTAGCATCAAGTTGGCTAAGTATTTAAAATTATTAATAGTTCAGAGCTGCAAATCCTAAAAAGTAAATATATATATTGAAATATATTGAAAAAGTAAATATTACTTGTGGCTGATACAATGGAAAACATGGGAGTATTACCCTGCTTTTGTACCAGCCCACGTGATGCTCTTGGTTGTCACCTGATCAACTGAGGTCTTTGTGTGTTCTCTTTTTTTTTTTTTTTTCTTTCTTCCCTTAAGCATAAACCTTAAATTTTCTAATTGCCAAAGAACTTGAGAATGTTTGCATTCTTCCTGTTAGGAAGCAACATTAAGAATAATCCAGAAATTGAACTGAAATATTAGGAGTCTACAAGGATTACTAGAAATTAAGCTATTTTAGCCAAATAACTCATATTAATTTCATGGCATCAAAAGGACTTAAAAATTCTTTGCAAACTACATCTTTTGCTTAATGTAATTGTACTAGGATAGGAGAAAGCATAGCAAAATTAACCAAAAAGCACAAGCACATATTCTCTGTATCAACTTCTGTAAGTTTAGTTGTTGGCTTTTTTGCTTTGAAACATAATTAATGCTTAGATATCAGAAAAACAGAGTTTCACAAAGCACACTGAGCTTCACAACACCAAAAGACATACTTGTGAGTCTGCCAACAAACTGACAACCTAACTGTGCTATATATGAGATATTACACAACAAAAAAAATGATTATGAGCTTAGTGTAGTTAAAGAACTAATTTGATATCATTAAACTTACACTGCTTGCTTGGTTTCTTATTAATTATAAAGACTGGAAAATATGCTATAAAAATAATGCAAATATTCAGATGGAAAATAATATATCCCAGGAGTTATTTTTCCTCAGTTTAATTTAGCATGGGCTTTATAGAGTATCCATTTATTTTCCTCCTTATTTATAAAATAAGGACTTCCACCTAACCTTAGGCTGGCTGGCTAACTACTAAATTTGCAGCAAAATAAATAGGAGCTGAGAAACTATGACTTATCCACAGACATGATCCTCCTGTCACCTGCATTACATGTTATCTTTTAAACATTAGTATCTCATGTGAAGGATGCTGTCTTTCACTGTCCCTTTGGTTCTCAGTGCATGCAACTAATGATGCAACTACCCAAAGTACAAGGGAATAATTGCTGAATGTTTTAAATTTAAAAATAGGGTTATATTTTTCTTTTCTGTGTAAGTATGAGTCTTATACATTCAGTCTGATAATATGAATTCAGAGCTGTTAGCGTTCTAAAACAAACCTTTCTGTAGCTACTTTGTCTTCTGCTCAAATACAGGCAACAGCAACCATCATTTTGTATTCTTAAAAGCAACAGAAATTAACCACTTCATATGCTATCACCAAGGATACATTCATTGGAACAGAGGAGCAGAGTATACAGGCATTTTTGAGAGCTCACAGGGAATCCTACTGATGACACTGTTCATGACCAAAATAATTCTTGTGTCATAAAGGGGGGGAAAAGAATCCCAATACAACTGAACTAAAATTTTTTTATCATTTATGTATGACATTCACACAAAATGAAAAATAATAATCAAACTTTGCACTGTGCAAAGTCACATGAGCAAGAAAGGATTACTCCTCTAAATCTAATAGCAAGATATTGTCTACCTCCACTTCAGAAAGGCTTTTGACAATGTCTCCCATAAGTTCTTCAGAAACAATCTAATGGGGCATGGACTGCATGAGTAGACAGTGAAGCAGCCTGAAAATTAGTGGAATAGCTGGATCCATAGGGCAGTGATCTGTAGCATGAAACCCAGTTGAGGCCAACATGTAGTTCTGTACCCTAGACATCAGCACTGGATCCAGCTTTGCTCAGTATCATCCTTATTCTGGATGAGAGGGCGGAGTATATCCTCAAGAAGTTTACCAATGACTCAAAACTGGAAGGTGTGGTTTATACACCGAGAGGTTCATGCATCCATCGAAAGGAATCTCAAAAGGCTGGAGAAACAGCTGACAGGAGCCTTCTGCAGCTACACAAGGAATAGAGCAACAGAGCAGCAGCTGCTGGAGGCCACCCTGTTGGAAATCAGCTTTCCTTCAAAGGCCCAGAGGGTCCTAGAGAACACAAAGCTGAATGTGAGCCAGCACTGTGCCCTTATGGCAAAGAGGGTTCATGGCCTTGGGCTACACTGGGAAGAGAGTTGCTATCAGACTGAGAGATGTGATCCTTCCCCTCTGCTCAGCACTGATGAAGCCACGTGTGGAGTATTGTGCCCAGGACAAGAGAAACACGTAACTCTTGAAAAAGAGTTCAGGAAAGGACCACTAATATGATCAAGGGTTTGGAGCATCTCTCACATGGAGACTGTCTGGTAAAGCTGGGACTGTTAAGCCTCGAGAAGACAAGAGACAGGTTTGGGCTGTCATATCAACCTATGCAAATATCTGCAGGCATGTTACAAAGAAGATGGAGTCAGGCTCCTCCCAGCAGTGCTGAGCAATAAGATCAGAGGCAAGGGGTACTAAAACACAAGTGGTTCCCTTTGAATATCAGGAAACATTTTCTTCTTGCTGTGAGGGTCAGCACAGGCACAGGTTGCCTTGAGAGGTTGTGGAGGCACCATCCTTACACATACTCAGGAGCCCTCTGGAGGTTGTTCTGGGCAGCCTGTTCTAGGTGACCCTGCTTGAGAGGAAGGTTGGACCAGATGACCTTTAGAGGTCCCTTGTAGTCTCAAAAATTCTGTGGGTCTATATAAAAAACATACTCAACAAATAAGTCTAATTTACATTTAATAGAGAAAAAAAAATCTTTCTTGTGTAAATATATTGATAAACTATTGTATAATTTTAAACACCTTTTTTGCAAAACTTCATATGCTTGTCAAAGAGCTTCTCTTTTTTGACATGTCTTTTTAATACTAAACTTAAATAAATTACTCAAAAAACATTACTTGTTTAAAAAATTAAAATTTTAAAAGCCACGTGAAATTATTATAAATCATGCATGTTTTCTTTAAATCCCATTAAAAAAAACCTGATTATTTTTCAACTCATTTATGTTCTGTAGACTACTTTAAGCACTAATTGTATACTTTATTCATCTTCCTCTCCAATTTTTTTTTCCTAGTATATAATTTATCTGTGGCCCTTTTAGCATTTCTAGAGTAGCACAGTAACCCTTCTGGTATTTATGTAACAGCTGAAAAACAGTCTCAAATTTGAAAAGAATAAATCAATTGCTTTTATTACTTTGCTTACTAATGATAGTTATTTCCATTCTCAGGAAAAAGCAAATACAATATGTCTGTTATATACAGAAAGTGTTGTTCTCTTGCTCTTTTTCAACTATGAAATACAAAACCACCAAGATTTTCCTTAGAAAATCACTTAAAAGTTTGCTCTGCACTTAAAAGTTTGCACTGCACTTAAAAGTTTGAAAGGTTTATAAAAGTACTTTACTTATAAATTTTGTCTATATACATGCTTCTGTTTGTCCAAAATTGTGTCCTATAATATCAAAAGAACAAGGGATGGTAGGAAGAAGAAAACTCACAGGTTTCATATCTTATGGTATGTTTGCTACATATAAACATTCTGCCTCAAATTCTGCCCTAAAATTACTGCCTAGACCAACAGGAAATTGCTTTATTCCAGTTTTAGCATTTCTGTATGAGCTGCTTTTTAGTATATTCAAGACAACAAGGAGTTCAATGAATATTGTAAACTAGCAAGACACATTATCTCTCATCCACTATTATAGTAGAATAATTACTTTAATGACAATAATAGACTAAAATATATATACAATAATGGATTTGTTTCAAGTCTTTGTTCTACAAATAATAGGGAGTTATTACCTTATGAAAAGAAATCCAAGTCACAATTAAACTTTCCTTAAAGATTGTAATTATAATCTACATTGTTTCATGACTCATTTTTTCTAACATAGAGGTGGAATATTGCTGCTAAGAAAATCTGAAATTACTTCTATATAGTATTTTCTTTTCTTTTTGCTGCAGTGCCCCTAGAAAGCCACATGAGACAGCTTCATAGATAAACCTGCTTTGAGGAGGTAGGACTTCACAGGCAAGCTCAGGTAACTGGGCTCTATCCAAAATGAGAAATTTATTATGATCACCTACCTAATTACTGCGGTGTTGCATTTTAGTTAAATGTTATGCTCTGTCTCACCCCTTCAAAATGCACGGTTCATCCCAAACTGTGACCCTCCCCTGAAGTCTCATGGATCTGTGATCCCATTGGCCCAAATCAGATTCCGCGCCCCCTTTGAATCTCCCTCTTAAGCTGTGCGAGGGACACCAGACTCTGTCTCTTGACCCCTTCCCTCCCCAGGCTCTCCCTCTCTCCCGCTCCCTCCCCCTTCCCCCCCTTTCTCCCTCAGTAACCATGCTGCTCCCGGGAGTGGGACCCCCAATAAACCCTCATCTGATCAGCACCCTCAGAAGCCCTGTGGAGTCTCCTTGCCTGCCTGCTGCTTCCAGCGAACCCTCGGCTTAGGGGGCCCTCTGGGGACTCCCCAGGGAGCTCCCACCCCCAAACCAACTACAACAAATTACCTACCTAATTCTAATTGTGTAAAAGCAATGGATTACTTTTTTTTGCTCTCTCATTGGTGTTAATATATCATTGTCTTACATTGTTTCTAACTCTGCACTCCACTACTATTATTAATTCATTGTAATACTACCACCAGCATACCCCAAACATTGGTCAACCTAACATTCTTTATGAATGAATTCCTTTAATCAAAGGACCAGTCTCTGTACTGGTCCTTTACAGCCCCACAATAATTGGCAGAGAATAGACTTCTATTCATATCAGTGACTTGCACCCTCTGAAGCGCATGTTTCAATCCCCTGTTGTTGCTCCTTTCCCGATAAATTTGACAACTTCATATTGTGAACTATTTGCACTGGTAGTCCAAATGACAAATTGAGCTCTGCCATATGCTTCCAAACTCAATCACAGAACTCTAGGCTAAGTTCTAGGACATTATATTTCAAAGCATCTGGCAAGCCAGAATGTATAAATTGAAGATCTAGCAAAGCCAGGGGGTTCAGGCCAGGAAAATAGAGGCAGCATTGTAACTATAAAACTGAAACACTGACAAGTCTTCCTGGGGTTACAAGTTTTTACCGGTTTATTGCTCTGTGGTGTTTGCTTATATGATCATTTTTATTATGCAATAGATAAGAAACAATGCAATACGGCTTTTGTTTTCCTAGTAGAAAAAGAGTCAGTTCTCACATTAACCAAGCCTCTGCACTCAGTGTGAGTGATGATTTTGAAAACACACAATACCTGGGCTTGTCCAACAAAGATCCTTTTACCAAGGGTTATACTTCTATGATACTTTAGATTTTAAAAAGCCTCCCCCTCACACCACTTTTTCCTTCTTTTTCCTTTCTTTCCTTCTGCTTTACTGCTGGAAACACACTCTTAATGAGTGACGTGATATAACTTGGGAAGGCTTCAGGAGTGCTGTCTGAAGTGCAATGAGAATCACCGCAGCTCTCATCTTCCTTCACTTCTCATTAGAATTTCCCATTTTTTGCATTCTTACTTAGGACTCAGCAAACTTACAAAAAGACTGCAAATCTGCTTTGTTCAAACACATTTCTCAGCGGAGTAAAAAGGAGTGAGTGAGGCTGATCTCTACCACATTCTTCTCCCTAAAACTGGTGTAGAGTGTCTGTGCAAGCAGCTCCTGTCACAGGGAGCCAGGGAAGCAACAGCAGAGGAAGACAAAACAGCAAACGCAGACCAACTTCCTAAATGCTGCACAAAACACAACAGTTTGTGGCTAAATACTTATGTATAGCTTTATATTGTTTAAATATGTGCAAAAGAGACAATAGAGTACTGGAATGTGGGGCATCAATGACAAACGTGGAAAACAGGGAATATACTGTAAATTCACATGGTGACTTGCTCCACTACAAGAGCTGAAGTTGTAACAGCTCATCAATTGTTAATTTTTAATCAACTGTTAATTCAGAAATGCTGACCTGCCAATATATTTTTCAGGATCCCTCAATTCAGAATATACTAATTGACATAACCAATATAGATAAAGAGGGTATGTAGCAGCCATTGCTGTTTTATGTTGCTTTATCTTAAAAATGACTTGCAGTAAACATATGCTTTTTATATACATATAAAGATACAGCTCCATGAATCCGTTAGTCAGCTGGATATATTTCTAACTCTGTTTTAATTTTTCTGCTTGATATATTTAGCCCATACTCTAATCAAGCTATAGACAGTCAAGTGAAGAGTGTTAATTTGCTACAAAAAATGCCAAATATGCACAAAAAACACCAGATAAGAAGAAACATAATTGATAAAATTATATCATTTAACAAAGTGTAGATATAACTACATGAACACACAAAAACATCTGAAATATTTCCAGAGAAAAGCAGGTAGAAAGTCAGTGAAGTCAGTTATAAAGTAAAATCTAAACCACATTTTATGCCTTCTGCAGTGGATTAAATATTGCATTCTAACACTATCCCAAAATGTCCTCTAAAGAGAAAACACGATAGGTTTTCAACAAAATGAATACAATAAACAAATAATCAGTGATCACAAAAAATCTCTGCTCATCTTTAATCTGCTTAAATACTGTGAAATTCCTGGGAAATTATTTTTACCTGACAGCAGGCCACTGCCTGTTTGCTGTTGTCTTGAATAAAAGAGCCACTTTTTTGTCTTGCATATTTCTGATGCATGTCACACACATGCCAAGTTAAAGCACCATGGGCAACAGCAGTGGATTTTACATTATTCCACAAGAAAAAGGAAAAAAGACACCACAGTGCACACCTGAACCAATTCCTTCTTAAACATTTGTATTCTGACTATTCAACAACAGCAAACTATTAACAAATGCAACATAATATGTCCATATCCTAAAAATATTGAAAATCTTATGCTTTGTAATTATGTAATGGCAAGATAAATCTACCTAGGAAAGAGGCACAGCATGGTATTTTCTTTTACTTTCTGCTATACCAAAAAAGGTTCATTTGAGCAATAAAACAAGACTAAGATATTCCCAAATCTCTGCTAGTAAGAAATTTACCAGTGCTGTATAGTCCCACCCAGACCCAACTCATATCTGTACTAAGTTCTTGGTCTTAAACACAAAGAAACTTATACACACCCTTTCAGGATAGAAATCAATCTAAGTAAAAGTAATAAATGAGATCAACCAAGTTATCAAAGAGTCAAGTATTTAAAGCAAAAGTTATCAAGCTGTTTGAGTTTTTGGTAAAGGTTTGCTAGCGATGATCCAGGTTATTACAGGCACCTTTTGTTTTCCTTTTTCTCATCTCAGTTTGGTCAGTGTTATTATAAGCAACAAAGAATGTTAAGATACGATGTTGCTTACATTGAAAGCAAGTGTGAAATCTTTCAAAAGATGAATTAGTCAGCATTCCCACAGGATGAGAAATGATAGTAATACAACAGAATTTGAGGCTAATGAAATACTGTCTAGCAGGCAGATAAACAATATTCAGGATATATGAAAATGACAGCCAGTTCAGGTGAGCAAGAGAAGTCTTCACAGGACTGTTGTTAATTACTGAAAAGAAGGATTTCCTGCCCTTGATATGGTCAATTTTCACACTTATGTACTGGGGAGTAATTTCAGTCATACATGATACCACTGAATTCATATCAACAGTTCTAAAAATATCTTTTTTATTTGGGAACCCTCCAGGTAGCACTGGTTGCATACAGACATACAAACTCTCCAGTCATACACACATGCAGATACAACCTCACTGGGCTGGAGTATAAATTGACCTAGCTGAGTTTTTTACTCTCTGACAGAGGCTACTAACAGTTGCTTACAGAAAATGTGAAAATAGAACTTAAAATAGAATGACATTTCTCTCAACATTTCCTGTCAGAATATGGAAAGATGAAGTTGTGGTTAAATACACATCAACGTTGCATTGAATAGCTCTCAACAGGCTTTCATAGTAGGATTTTACATTAACAGATTTGATTGCACGTATATTATGCCGAGAAAAAATAATTTGTTTGAAGCCTGCTGCCTGATCAGTACTGAGTGACTGGGTTCTTACATGAGAGATAGCAAGTGACTTTTTCAGATTTCCTCATCATCTCATATCTGTGTAAATTTTCGTAGAAACCCAAGCACCTTAGTCTGTCTGATCAATCTTTGATTTTTTTTTCACTACTTCTTTTTGAATAACTCCTATCAATGTCATCATCTTTTAAGACTCCTGCTTAGTCCCAAGTAGATATTTTTAGACAACTACCCACAATGATTGTTAGAACCCAGAAGTGTTATTTAAAATCTGTTTATAGCTATGCATAGCTAAAGTTGTTTTTTCCCCTCTTGTATTCTTGTATTTATTTCCAATGAGCTTTCTTCAACATGTTTCTCCACATGGAATCACTATTGCTTGATAGCCTTGACTCTAGGAGCTCTTAAAGGGTACAATAAAAAAGCTATTTTGAAATCCATAGATAAAAAAGAACTGGAACATGTTACTTACATTTGCTAACTCATTTAAAAAAAATCCACTAAAAAAATAAAAAGGAAAAAAACCAAAGGAAACTCCAAAGAAGCAAGCGCATAAACTCAACATATCCCCTTCTCCCCCACAAAAAACCCCAAACCCATCATACCCTCTAACTAGTTTGAGGGATATTTTTCTTCTATGAAAGCCCACTGCACTAAAAGTGGTTTTTCTATTCCAAAAAGTTTCTGGAGTTTATTCAGTACAGAATTAATGCATGCTTGCTAGGAATTCTCTGGATTCTCCAAAACCAAATATTCCTTCTCTCCAAAAACAATTCTATTAAAAATATAGCATCATGTTTGCCACCATCTGATCTTTAGGTAAAAACACTGATCTCACAGACAGATGGAAGTAATAGTTTTATGTATTTGAATTATTATGGAAATACTGAATGAAAAACATCTGGACACATAAACTTACTAATTTTACTTTTTTTTCTTTTGAGCAGTCATTGGTCTCTGTCTGAAGCAAGCACTAAATTCGTCACTTGCAAACAAAAGTTCTCCTGCAAAACATAGCCTAAGTTATTTTCAGTGAACTGTTATAGAAGAAAAATGGATTTGGTTTCTTGCTCTTGCTTTAACTTTTTTGAACACACTTCTTATCTCTCAATCATTTGTCAGGTTATGTATCAAATGTTACACACATAAACACTGAGTTCTTTTCAAAAGGAATTATAGAGTGGGCTAGAAAAAGCCCATTATCTACCTGTGTGAAACCACAAAACCTGAAACAAGCTTTGATGAACTGAAGGTATATTAATAACTTTTAGGTGTTGCACAATATACTTCATTACAATGTATGACAGAATTTACACAACTTTAAAAATACTAATATTGGCCTTTAATACTTGGAATTAAGCTTGATCAATGCAATTAAATTTTGGCTATTTAGAGAGGTATGCAGAGACCTAGACCTTAAGCCAGCCCTTTATTCTTTTCTACAGACTTTGCTGGACTGAAAAATAACACTTGTAGAAAATTATTCTTTTTGTCTAGAAAAATATTTCAAAGAGTCTTTGACTACAAAAATAAAACTTTTCTTAGAAACTGCACAATATCAGACAACATTACCTTCTATTATACATCTGTTTAAACAGAAAGATCTAGTCTTTGAAAACAACATGACCAGTAACAAAAAGTTTGGGTTTATTCTTTGCACCACAAATGTATTCATTTTTTCTCTTTTCTTTTTTTCTTTTTGGGGGGTGCTGCGGGGTGGGGGGGAGATACTTGGCACAAAAAATAGCTATTTTTAATTAAAGTCTATAGGATTCACTTGTCTTTCATTGAGACTATTAATTCTACTGTTTCAAATAAATATTTTAAATTATAGATATTGAAGGGTTACCAGTCCAAGACTGTTACTTCTTACTTTAGCAACTGGCATAATTTGCCAAAGTTTGCAAGCACAAAACCTATCAGTTTTTCGGACAGGATATTTATATTACGAATGTAGGAGTAAGTTCTATTTTTCATTGAAAACACACCGCTGATTAACAAAACTGAAATAGTCCTATATTAACTCCACCTGAAAACTTCTTTTTTTTTTCTGCAGTATTGTACTGCAGTGTATTAGCACCAATCACACTTTAAAAACCCCCACATAGTTAATGGGTTTACCAATGTTGTGTTCTGCTCAGTACATATTCTTTTCTGAGGTATCAAACACTTCAGCAGGGGAGAGCTAGGGTAAGCTGCAAATGAAGAGGGTTATTTCACTTCAGTTTCCAGGCAACACAGAAAAGTAATGGCTATGCAGCATGCTGGTCTTTGTTCCAAAAGGTGCTAGAACTCATAATTATCATGCAGTTTAAATATAAGCATTTGCTTCTTCCATCTCATGTGTTCCAATCCCTTTTTTTTTTTTTTCCCTATATTCCANCCTTTTTTTTTTTTTCCCTATATTCCATCCCTTTTAGCCATGTTAGAGGACATTCTATTTCTGAAACATTGTCTGTCTGTATAATCCACAAAGCCACTCCTTGGAGAAAGTCCCTTAGTTAGCACCTACTACTAAAATAATATTAAAATCAAATGATAATTCAGAGAAGGGCCACAAGGATGGTCAGAGGGATGGATCACCTCTCCTGTGAGGAAAGGCTGAGAGAATTGGGTTTGTTCAGACTGGAAAAGAGAAGGCCTAGGGGTGACCTAATTGCAGCCTTCCAGTACCTGCAGGGAGATTACAAGGAAGATGGAGAGAGACTTTTTATATTGGCATGTAGTGAGAAGGCAAGGGGCAATGGCTTCAAACTGAAAGAGTGTAGGCTTACATCAGTACTAGGAAGAAGTTCTTTACTGGGAAGGTAGTGAGGCAAAGGAACAGGCCGCCCAGAGAAGCTGTGGCTGTCCCATTCCTGGAGGTATTCAAGGCCAGGTTGGATGGGACTCTGAGCAATGTGGTCCAATGGAAGGTGTCCCTGCCCACAGCACGGGGATTGGAACTAGATGACCTTTACAGTCCCTTCCAAGGCAAGACATTCCATGATTGTATGATAGCCACACAACTTTGCCAGTTCTGAACTTGCTCCTCTTTTGATTCAGGTGGATTAGAATATGAAGAGGAGGTAGACTTCTGACAGAGGACATTTAGTAGTTTGAGCATCGGCTGTTTCATAGAAGATTTCATTTAAAGGTGCTTACTTTAATCATATTGAACAGTAATCGGGATGCTTATCCTAAGTTAAAGTAGTCTAAATTTATTTGGTGAAAATTAGCCCAAAAGACGTAATAAAAATAAATCTAAAGTATTTGTTATAAAGAAGTGTGTCAAAAAGGAATAATTTCATTAGAGATCAGTTAAAACTAATCTCTTTGGTTTTGTTTCCTTTCTGGGGTGTTCCTGTTCACTCTTGTTGTTCCATCACTGGAAAATCAGAATTTTTTAAATCTGTAACAAATCTCTACTGTTGCAGCTCTTCTGCAATGTTGCTATTCAAAAAAGTAGAATATTTACTTTTAACCAATTGCAATGGTTTTCAGTCACTACATATCTGAAATGTGTATTTCTGTAGTGACATACAATATGTAAGTACTTGCATGAAATAATGAATAAAATTCTGTTAAAAGTAAACAAGCAGAGCTTCTACTTCCTCTCCGTAAATATATCTATTATATAAATGTAGCATATATTATAAATATATGGGTTATAAGATAACATACAGGAGACAATTTTTTCCCCAAGCAGCTACAATTCTGGTCCCAGCTGTGGAAGAAGACTTGCTCAGAGCCACGGACAAGGTACCAGCCCTCAAGGCAGCAACACTTCACTGTAAAGTGATCTCTAACCTGAGTGGATTAAACAGCCAGCAGACTGCTTCTGACAACACACCACCACACCCTTTCCCTGCGTGTTCAGACCTGGTCCTCCCCTGGCATCCGTGCCCTCCAACTATCCAAAGCAGTGCACTTCAAAGAACAATAAAGTCTCCAATGTTTGTGCTTTGTTCAGTGACTGAGAAGAATCAGTTTGCAAGGAGATCAATTATTTTGCCATGTTTCTGTTAATTCAGTACGTTCATTTTCCCACACAAATAAAACATAACTTCTACATTGGACAACTAAGCTGGTCAGAAATGGCAATGGATTTTGTTTTCTGAACTAAGTTGATTTTATAACTGTTTTATCAGTTTCTAAATGGATGGCTTATTATTACAAACAGAAAAATATGAAAGCTTTACAATATACTCATACAAGCTTAATAGATACAAAAATACTCTCAGGTCAAGATTTCAACAAACTCAACAAAACAATTTCCTTTGATTACTCTTTGAGACGTAAATAGATGGCTTGTGCTTTCTGTCTCTCCTTTTATGTATTGAACTGATATGTTTTCCCTCATCTTTCATTCCTGATTTGACTCTTTTTTTTTTTTAATAATGTTCATTTTATGATTGCATGCCTGTCTTTCTGAATTGGCAGTAATAAATGTTCAAACATTTGGGTATTTTATTTAAGAGATAAAGAAATGTAAACTACATTTAAAAAGAATATTTACATTTCTGTTGGTCTTAGGTTTTGAACAAAGCTTATTTACAAAACAATAGTCTTGGCAGAATTAATTTAACTTTCTTTTAGCAAAGCTATCATAATATTTTACCCACCACTCCCTCCACATTTTTCACAGTAAGGAAATGGTTGGAATGACATTAATTTTCTATTTTTCTTTTCTACATAGTGCAACAGCAAGGAGAATTTCAACTAAATTCAGTTTCCAACAGCTAATTCAAATTTGCTATGTTTAAATTATTTTTCTCTTAAAACGGATTTTTTATTCATTCTTTTTCTTCTTTTTTTTTTTTACCTCTGGAACAATCTCTGTAGTTATTATTAGTGATTTTTACAGTAGGACTGTTAACTCTTATCTACAGAATGAGTCGCCATCTATATGATAGACATTTCATGGAAAGCAAAACCATGAATAAAAACTGTGGATTAATTCCTGCAGTTGTGAGTATGGAAATACATACAAACAAGAAGCAGAATGGAAAATTAAAATTAACTAAACCTCCAGATAGATATATGGACTTTTGGATTTTAATTAAATTAAAATTTCCACATTTTAGTTTTTTCGTATTTAATTTATATTCCTATTTTCTGAAGGTGATTTTTTTTGTATTCAGATCTTTAGTTTAGCTGAGAAAATAGAATACTGTCCCGTTAAAATGCAAAACTTAAAAAAAAAAAAAATTTTAGACTTCAACAAGTCCTCATACCCTTTCTAGTTAAATCCCTAAGAGGTAACCACTATAGAAATATGCAAAGATCAACCAAGAGAACTTTGCTGGAAAAGATCCATCTTTTTTCATCCCAAATGGTTTAGACTGCTTTCAAGTAAAAGAAATTATAAAGAAAAAAGAAATTATAAAATGGTTTAGACTGCTTTCAAGTAAACAAAATATTTAAACATTCTTGCTCAATAACCAGCTGAATGCCTGGAAAATACAATCCCACAGATTAAAAAAACAACAAAAAAAAAAAAAAAAAAAAAAAAAAAAA
>VYZP01045081.1:35430-49914 GCA_013400635.1 Hypocryptadius cinnamomeus
CAAAAAAAAAAAAAAAAAAGTGAAATTTCTGTAGTGTTGCACATTCACCCATCTTGAATATATTGATAAACATCTAATGTACTTAGTCAGATACTATGTGGCTCCAGCATCCCAACATATAGAAAATTCATTCAACTCCCTGTAAATCCCTCCTAATATAAATATGGAAGTACAGATACAGCCAAGCATACAGAAAAGTAATGAAGAAGCCAACATAAAATGACATAATTTTTTTCATTAAAAAATTAACCAGAAAGCCAAAAATTAACCAACCCTTATAACAGGAAGGGTTATAAAGATTTTAAGACAGGCTCTTAAGTGTTACAGATGCTAAATTTGTTTGTCCAAGCATCCATTATTTGCCCTTTGTGTACAGCACCCATAATGACAGACATGCTCATAAACAGTGATCACAACCATCTTTTCCATCAGTAATACTTTGAGTGAGTAGAAAAAATGTATTTTCCAAACAGAGAAAGAGGCAAAAGGGCCTCAAACTGAGGGGTTGCCCCTCAGGTTTTGAAGACATTGGGAACTGTAATGCAAAAGACACTGGAAACTGCAATGTAAAAAAGGGAACACACACACTGTATTTAAGAAGAAGCACTACTTTGTAAGGCCATGTTTGACATTTTCTCCACTGCAGAGAATGTCTGTGCTGTTATCAAAGCAGGTAAACTTTTGCTTTGACTGCTCTTCCTGCAAATCAAACTCAGCTGAGCTTTGCACTGCATAGTCAAGGCCAGTGTGGCACATATGAACTGCTAAGTCTCGTGACAACCAAGATAAATTTGCCGGATGTATTTGTCACACTCAACTACATTAATGTTTCAGATTTTTTGCTACAGGTCAGTGGGTACTCTAACAATTATATGTCGAGAACCCCTAAAGATTTTATTGCTTTAGTTTCTGCCAGAGTTAAAATTTTAAAACTGTTTCTTAGATTACTACAATACCTGGAATGTTGACACTGTAAAAAATTGTAAGTGAGTATTTCATATTCAAAAGATGAAAACTGAACATTTTCTTAACCTGCAGGCATGACAGCATTTCATACTTTTCAATATTTTTCCAATATTTTCCAAAACATTCGCGAGTTAAATATTATAATGTTTTATGTCAAGTATTTAGAAATTAGAACAATAAACAACTTTGTTGACTCAAAAGCATAGCAACAGATGGCAAAGCTAAAAAAAACCCAGAATATTTTGACTCAGTCTCACAATACAATTCATAATTAATGACTAGGTGTTATGATTTAACACTCTATTGAAATAAATTAATTTATTACTATAATTTATTTCACTCTATTGAAATCAATGAATGAATCTCTATTAACATATTAATTAGAAAAAAGGGCTGTAAGTTACCAGCATAAGCAATGTTATAACAACATTCTTATAACAAAATGGGACTTTTCCTCTTGTAGTTACAAGCAGGAAATTGTTATCCAGGGTATTTTTTTTTTGTGGTAGTATTTTTATTTTTTAAACAATTTAAATTAATTTTGAGCCATATCACATTTTAGTCTAAGCATGATAATGATTCTTTTTATTAGTCATTGCATGAGAGTGTACTAATATTCAAACACCGTCATTTTAGGGAAAAAAAAAAAAACTAAACTCCTGAAAGGGTAAAATAACTTCAAATTAATACCAAAATCCATCATGTCACATGCAATCATGTAACTGTGTCAGGATAAGTATGAAAGCAATTAAGTTTTCTAGAGAACTACTGATAAATTAATAGTTCTTATAGCACACAGAACAGGTCCTTGCTACAGAAAGAGTCATAATTTCTCACTCATTAGCCTGGATTGTAATAGGTAAATAACAATTGTGTTTAACAACTTCACAGGAATTAAAATAGTCTGAAATTAGATGGTCATTGATACTACTGTAGGTGCCCTGCATTGCAACCTGTTTGTCAACATACTGAGGCATCATTAGTCTTCTAGAAGTCAAAAGTGAGTCAGACAACTTTACTGGCTTTCAATCAAATTACTTTCATATACACCCAAGCATTGCAATTCTCATTTTTCTCCAGCCTTCCTATGCCTCAAATCTTAACACTGCTGACAAGGCTCCGCTGCTAGGTGCTGGAGTTTTGTGTCATACTCTCACCCAGGCTACTTCGTCTGTACTCAAATGCCCTAAAACCAGCTACCCTTATACTTCCAGTTGCTCATCTTGAATTCCTTATCTAAGACTACTGTTCCTCATGAAGATTTTAATTTGCCATCTGCAAAAGATAATATATTTAAGCAGACTACTTTGCAAAAGTCACACTTAAACAGTAAGCTTCTCTGTAAGTTATTATGCAGATGCAATTAGGTATGAAAAAGTATTAGTTACCTTTGCAGAATCCATATAAAGAGCTAAACCTACTCCAAGGCTTAAACATCCTTAAGAGGATTAAATTACATTTTTTGTAGAAATTTTGTTTTACAAATGAAGACGTATCCATTAGTAACTACATCATCTTTCTATTGAAGAGTTTCTTTCACATTATATACAGTAAATTCTTGAAAAGCCATATTCTTTTCTGATGTACACTTTCTGAACTTTCCAACCAAGTTTTCTAAACTTCAGTTCTTGCATGAAATAACATATGGCACCCTATTGGTTGTAAAGAAACTACTGCCTTTATAATATTAGGTGATTTCCATTTCAAAGTCATTCTTTTTTGTCTTCTTTATAACTCCTTCTGTGACAACTAAAGCGTAATGTTCTGTTACAGAAAGGGTGTGGATGGAAACAGCTGCTATTGAATAGCTTAAGTTCATAGCACAAGATTATAGGAAGGAAACCTTACCAAGCAACTTTTACAGGCCAAGGTTTTTACCTGCCCTTGCCATTTTAACAATGATGTTTCATCGTGTGCATTCAAATAATTGATAACATTTTAATATGGCTTTTAAATTTTAATAAATTTCTTTTGTTTCTTTTTGATTGGTGATGATCTTTGCCCTTTGGACACATAACTAGCAGCTTGCAGCAAACACACAACACACAAAACATTTTTGATTTTGTAAGCCATGTCTAGAGCAGTTTTTTAATTAAATGAATTCTCTATAGTCTGGAGAACTATATGGTTGAGAATATATGGAGAATGAAAGACAGAGGTTTCCTTCCTTGGAATCAGCTGTGATTTTATTTTTATCCCCTGCTTCCTGTGAAAAAAAGGCCTTACAAGAGAAACAGAGCTACTCCTGCCCAGTATACCCACAAGATTTGCAATAGATGCGCCACAGTCTGAAGGGGTTGTGAAAACACTTTCTGATGCTGTCTATCCAGAATCTAGTTTAATTTACAAATTAGTAATTAATTATTAAATAGTCACATCTCTTAACAATTCATTGGACATTAAGGTTAAACTATTCTTGTTTCACAGTTCGAATCAGAATTGATTAAAAAAAAATACTTTTATTGATCTATTCACAAAGATTCATAAGGCATGTACTTTAAATTCATCAGCACAGAGTCCAGCCTCTACCTTGTAATATAATCCCTGAAAGAAAAAGAGACTATCATCCTCTGGAAAGCCTCATAATTTAAAAACCCACAACTGTTATGTGAAGAGCAGGACAATGTTATGGCAGATCATTTGAACTAAGGAGAAAAAGGGAGTTACAACAGCTCATCAAAAAACAATCTTGACAAAGACTCTATAGAGAAGGTTTCACACTTTCAATATTTTGTGTTATACATTTTTTAATAAATATACTAAATAGACAATGTGTATTCTTAGGAAGTACATTCATTTGGGTTGTTGGTTTACAAGCCAAATTACAAGATTCTCACACAAGCCATAAAATATTTGAACAATTGTCTGAACAAAATCAATTTAAAATATCATTACAAAAGAAATTACAAAAGCGTTTACTTTTTTTTCCCACAGAAGAACTTCCATGTAATGAAATATTGGATATTGTGCTTCTGAAAGCATGGTGGATATGATGCTGACCTTCTTATTTGGAATAATGGGTGTCAGAACACTATTATGAAGACACAGCAGTGCATATGATAGTGTTCCAAGGGAACGCTTCCAGACTGGAGCAAAACTCCACAAAAGAAGTCAGAAAGATATTTTGATAATGTAAATGAGAAAATTACAGAATAATTGGCAGATATGGCCACTGAGTACACAGTGAATTTACTAAAAGATGTTGAAACAAGGTATTCCTTACTCTCAGCAATTTCTTGGAGGTCAGGTGGATGGGAAATTCTGAAGTATTACAAATTAAATACTTCAGTTACAATAAGTTGGTATTTTGCAATATTTTATTAGAAAATTCCTCACAAGACCTATCTGAAATCTGTATTTTTCCATTGAGATGTCTTTTTACATACTGAAAGATTCAGTCCAATCTTAAACTCACCATGGTCCAGTGCTAGTTACTTTTCAAATAGCTTACAATAGCCACATGATGGGATGTAATTTTTCTCTTAGTCCACTCCCCTCCCCACTGCATGTATTGTTTCTCCTGGTAAGTTATTGTTGATGAAAGGCCAAAAGTTTGAAATTGTCACAGGTGTTATGCTATACTAGTGCCACCAGATAGCACCAACTGTTGTGTGGCTCTGGCTGCAACAACTCCTTCTTTGATACATAGACATAGACATCATATACATTTACTTGTACGTGTACATATACATATACAATCAGATACCTTGCACAGCCACTGCAGACAAACACAGTCAATGCTGCGGCACTGTGCTCCCCCAGCACCAGCCCCAGCTGAAGCCATAACCACCAGTGGGGGCTGTGAGGCTGCACCCAGCTTACTCTGGACCTTGGGGCATGGATGAAACCTGGCAGCCAAGGGCTGTTTGGATCAATGTCCCACATATCTCGCTGCTGTGCAACTGTGACTGTAAACCATGAACAGTGAGCAGCCCAGGGCCCAGGGACTGTCCTGCAGGGAGCTGGGCTGCACACCAGGATCTCCTCCTGCACAGGAATGTGTGTCCAGGTTACACCTCAGGGGTGAGAGACTCCTTACAGAGCACATCCTCAGTAAGTGATTAATACGGCTTTTAAATTTAACTGCAAGTTGAACTTGGACATCTCAGCTGAGTGACACAAAGATTGATTGTGTACATACAATCCTCCAGACATAAACCACTGCCCATAAACCAAGTCTGTGCTGCTAGGATTGGATCCAGCCCCACCTAAACTCATCTCTGAGAAGTTTAGAAAGCAAGGGGGCCCTGTCTGAAACTCATGGCTCAATGAATGGGCCTCCCTGACAGCTTTGTCTGACTCTGCCCTCTATGCTGTAAATATTGGAGTGTACCTTGCCATGGAATCTTGTTAAAACACAGCCACATCTGCGGCTGAAATTTGTTACAACAACAAAGTGCATTGTAACTTGTGTCTTGCACAAGTGAAGTGCATGACACCATCCTTAACATACTCACAGGAGAACCACATGGAAGGCACCAGACAGCAACTATTATCCACAAAATGTGAGAAATATTTAAGTACACAATGATTCTTAAAATGGTCATCTTGCAGCTGGCATAGCTAACTTAGTTCTCACAGGCATACGTTGCATTCCTTGGAAATGAGTGAAAAAAGCTGTTGTTTAGAAGTTTCAAATATTTCTTCTATTCAAAATTATTTTTTTATGTGGGGAATATAGTTCATTAAGCAATCATTTCTTAGGCATTGTAATGAACATTTTTAGTGATCTGACTGGATTTCTACTTTTAAGTATGTGGTCTATTCTATTTCCCATGACAGCATGCATTTACACAAGCCATTTTTCTTTTTTTTGATTCTGTAATGTACCACATGCTATGATTACAATTAACACCTTTGGAGAACTTAATATCTACCATGCAAATGTGCATAATAATGAGGAGGTCCAAGAGGCAAATATTTTTAAATTATTCATATTTTATTGTTTATGACTATGCTTATGAACTTGAAGCAGATTTTAAAGGTCCTTACAGTTTTGTATTAAGACTGGAAATACAATAGCTAACTTGTCTGATTCTTCATTCAGGGAACTACCAAAAGAAAATAATCATCCCCAAAAGAAAATAATATATGCTATCTGTGATCGCATGTGTCTTGTGTAACAGTAAATTATGTTTATAGTAAAGGTCAAACAAAGCAATAATTTGCATATATCTGGAAGACTCTTACAACATTAAAATGCATCCCAGAAATGCATACTTATTTAATATGGAAATATATTTTTTTCAAATGAAGATAAAATTGCAAAATTTATTTTGGATAAAAGTTATTAGCTGCTTTATTCTATTCTAGGGAATAAAAATTAATATCTAGAGAGACGTTCTTAAAACACTTTGTAGAGATTCATTATCTAGTACACTCTAACTTATTTTGGAGATTGTCAGGTTCAGCAGATGCAGATTTATGACAGAAGCCTGATAAAGTATAAACCACAAAAAACCCAAACATATATTCAAAATCCATAGTTCACATGTTCAATCACTTTATTCACAATCATATTTTGTTGGGTTTCTTTAATTAGCAAAAAGCTATCAAGAGACTATCCCAGAGATAAATTAGTGTATTAAGGAACACTATGAAAGTTCCTGGACATTCCAACTGCAGTTAGTCTGGCCCATAATACATTTAATTATATGCCATTCATTTTTATATTTTATGACACCTTAAAATATTCCAACTTTATTTGAACAATAAAAGTCTGTTACTAGTAGCCTACAATAACTTTACTCCACTATCAGGAATACACCTGTTAAGCACCTGTCACAGTGAGGATATAACTGACAAGTTCTATGTTGTAATAAGAATACTTAATGAGTGTTGATAAATTTGGTACACTGAAGAATACCAAAGAGATGTGATCACTAAGAAAAATACAATCTAAGAAAACAAGTCATAATTAAAACATTATAACATGACCATGAGTTTTTCTTCATAAAAAATAAAAATAAATGAAATCCAGTATATTCTTCTTGTCTTATATTTCACCCTGTGCATGCAAATTTTACTTTTTTCTTATTAATTCTCTATACGTCCTTTTCTAAACAACTGAATGCAGAGGTTTAGTGAAAGTAAACCATTGAAAATAACAGATAGGAGATACTGATTGTTCACTAAGAGGGGAATATACAACTATCAGAAGAAAAGTTTTCTGCCAATATGAAGCATTAGCCACAAACTGTCATGCTCTGTTTGATGATGAAGAAGATAAGGGAGCTTTTTAAGGGTTTAGAAGATGGAAAGTCAACACACAACAGATTTACTACATTTACTATATAGTACAATATAATATAATACAATGTATAGTATAATATAATATACTACACAGGATAGCAGTAGAAGTTTTACAAGATTATTACAATATTAACAAGCTCCTCTAGTGACCAAGATCAAACATTAGGAGTGAATTAATGAAAGGACAGGTCTGGCAGCATCCCACCACAACAGACGGACCACTGCATATACAGCCTAAGGAACCTGAAGACAGACAACAGTTCTAAACCTGCATATTTCCCCCAGATCAGGATAAAAATCAGCCTTAGGCAAATGTTCCACTGCTTTTCCATATAAAGTCGAAGCCTGATAGTACTCTGCCCAACGACAGAGTAAAATTTGCTGGTTCCACCTAACAGTTGCTCCTTAAAGAACTGGTAGCTTAACAGACAGAGATGATGAGACCCTTCTCCCAACCCTCTTTCTCACTTAAATGTTAATTTATCTATCATTAGAACAAACTCTTACAAATTTTAAGCTCAGTGTTCTCCTGGATGACCAGTGGAAAAAAATCATGTCCAGTACTAAATGAAACAGGAGAATAAAATTCCAAAAAGGTCATGAGGTACAGAAGAAATGTCAAAAGAGGGGAAAAAATGGAGTAATACCTACAAATCCCAAAGAAGATGAAGCTCTTCAAGAATGTATTAAAGAAAAAGCTAGCTCATGGTTAGACTGTGCTAAAAAAATTTTAATAGCTATTCCCATGACAAACACATCTAAAGATATGAATTACTATAAGAAAACAAAAGGTGAAATAGACTTCTGAATATTTTATAACACATTGGAAACTTTAATGTTTTGTGTATAGAACTTATGAAATCTTTAAGGCCAAAGTACCGAAGACTTGATACTCCAGATGGAGGGAATGGCTCACTTTGCAATACAAATTTGAGCTGTCATAAAACTTTGTGTCAAACTGCAAAAAAAAATCAGGCAAGATCCCACAGGTCAAGAACAAATAAACTTTTACCACCAAAAAAAGAGTAATTTACTCATGCAAGTGAAAATGAAAATAGCAAGTTTGCAAAGTGCGGTCAGAGTAATGCAGTAAGGAGCAATGTGGAAGACTGCTTCAGTGTAACAGGCTTGTGTTACACAGTAAACTAAAAAAACTTGTAGCAAAACCTACTGAAACCTTTCGCATATTTAAAAAAAAAAATTCTAGAAAACAGACAATATCATATCATAAGATACTTAAAACCCTTACAGTCATGTATAATTGCTTGTGATACAACTGGAGTAAAATGTAATAAAAACTTTGGGGTTCAATAGCACTTTAGCAAAGTGATTTTAGGTTTTGAGGCAGGTACTAAACAAAAGTAGAACTCCAAGAACTCTGTTTCACCACTGCTAATTTTTTAGAATTTCTCCCAAATTCTGTCTAACACAGGACATACCATTAAAGACTATAGGTCAGAAAATAGCATGGTCTAGGCATAGTGCTTCAGTAACTAAAACTGACAGAGAAATTCCAATTTTACAAGGCAAGCAGGTCATATGCAAGAAAAAGAGGCTCAATCAAAATGGTTGAGATACATTTTATTTTGAAAGAAAAGGAGAGATGCAACAGGTATTTTATAAATGACAATTCCTGTACTTCCAAATCTAGTCAGCCAAATCTATTGCTCTTTTGCTCTGCTCTTCCTTGCTCAGTTATTTGTCCCTGTACAATAAAAACTTAGAATTTAGTCTTTGATTGCTCACTGATCTTTCTGAAGTGGTTTTCAATTTCCTACCCTGTACTACAAGCTCTCTTTAACACAACCCTTCTTTGAGAAAATACATCTTTGACATTTCTTTCTTTATGGAAAGATTAACTTTTTTCTCATCTGTCTTTCAGCTGTGGACAAGCAGTATTATTTAACTGTGGCAAATAAACCTGTCAGTAGTTAATATCATTAACTACCATTAAGCATTCTTAGCTTACTACAAACCATTCTGTAAAATATCAGAGAACATCATGTTCTCAAAGCTTATTCTTTTTCTCTGCCCCACCAACCTATGCATCCATACAAGCATGCACCTCCTAATGTAACAGAATTTCAAGAGTGAATATGTGGATTGAGTTACCTTATACAAAATGGTATATCTTATGTAAATTGGTTCACATACTTTTGTAGAAAAGGAGTGTGATAGCTCAGACTAAAGAGTCTGAAAAATATGGAACAGAGTCCATTCTAACATGCCAGGTGTTACCTTGACTAAAACTTTATGCAATACGAGTGATCTGATTTAGAAAGTGGGAATAAAGTTTATGTGAGAAAAACAAGGAAGTAGTAGAAGAAATTGAGATTTTTTTTAATTGAATAAGAATAATTGAGATTACATATATGTAATAAATTGAGATTACATATATGTATAAAGTGCATATATGCACTTTATTGTCATAGAATTATAGAATATGCTGAGTTGGAAGAGACCCAGCAGGAACAGCAAGTCCAGCTCCTGTCCATACGGAGGACACCCCAAGAATCACACCATGTGCCTGAGAGTGTTATCTAAATGGGGTTTTAACTCTGTCAGGCTTAGTGCTGTGACCACTGCACTGGGGAGCCTGTTCCAGTGCCCAACCACCCTCTGGGGGAAAAACGTTTTCCTGATATCCAACCTAACCATCCCCTGGCCCAGCTTCATGTCATTTCCTTGAGTTCTGTCACTGGTCACAAGAGTGAAGAGATCAGTACCTGCCCCTCCATTTTCCCTCACAAGAAAGTTGTAAAGTGCAATGAGGTCTCCCCTCAGACTCCTCCAGGCTGAATAAATCAAGTGACCTGAGCCACTCTTCACATGACTTCCCTTCCAGACCCTTCACCATCCTTGTGGCCTTCCTTTGGATGCTCTCTAATAGGTTATTGTCTTTTTTTTATTGTGGCACCCAGAATTGCCCCCAGCACTCGAGGTGAGGCTGCCCCAGTGCAGAGCAGAGCAGGACAATCCCCTCCCTTGCCTGGCTGGCCGTGCTGTCCCTGATGCCCCCAGGACACGGGTGGCCCTCCTGGCTGCCAGGGCACTGCTGGCTCATGTTCAACTTGCCATGGACCAGAAGCCCAGGGCCCTTTCCATGGCACTGCTCTCCAGCCTCTCATTCTTCAGTCCACACAGGCAGCATGGTCCTGTCTTGGGTGGAGAATCCATCACTTGCCCTTGTTAAACTACATCTTATTTGATGCAACTCAGTAACTTGATGGTAAACATCATCTCACTCAAGCAATCCCCTCTTCTTAAACTCTACGTGAAGCTTCATCTCCATGCTGAACAATTCTACTCTCCAAGCCTTTCCTCTCAGGAGAAGTGTCCCATCCTTCTGATCATTTTTTTGTCCCTTCTCTAAACCTGCTTCAACAGGTTCATGTAATTCCTTTGCTAGGGACCCCAGAACTGTATGCAGTACTCCAGGTGGGGTCTCACCAGCATGGAGTAAAGGGATAGAACCTCCTACAATCTGATGACCATGTTGCTTTGGATGCAGCCCAGTATATATTTGGTTTTCTGAAGTAGTTATTCACTTACTATCTTGTATAGATATCTGCTTTGATGTTTCTTCCTTTTGAAATTACTTCCATATGCCAAAATGTAATTACTTTAGTTCTTGAAAGGCACAGAGTAGTGACAGAGAAGAAAACAGAGGTATTAAAAATCTTTTATCAAAATTTATACTGAAAGTTGGAAGAAAAGAGTAGTGATAAAAATATATTGATTCAGTGTGGTAGAGCTTCATTCTGTTTTAATAGTTGAAATGCACTGAACCAGGGCATGTAGAATCACATCAAATTAAATAAGTTGCTCTTCTGCAATCTACCTATAACTAACAGTTGACACTTTGTTGTTTTTTGTAATTAGCAGTAAAAGTGCATGAAAAGATACTGTGCAATAAAAATAAAGACAAACCTGGTTTTATGGGTACACTTATGACAGTTACATTCCTGAAACGTAAAATGGCACACCTTGCCCATATCTCTCTAAACTATTTCTAAGGCATCTATCATTTTCATATCTGAATGCCAAAGTCAATGTAAAATATTTACTATGGGTGGGGATAAAGACTGACTAAATTCAGATAAAAGTACTCCTTTTAACTGAACACATACTTGTATTATTAATTGCATTAAATTCTTAGGTTTGGGGCTACATGTTTTAAAAAAACTTCTAAAGAACACAAAGCCCTGAACATCAAGAAGTATTAAATGAACTCCATAAGAGCTGGAGAGGGAGCAGTTACAAAGGGAAGCCCTCACGCTGGACCTGTTAATTAACAAATCCACTTTATATGACCTAGAACACAGGCATATATCACTAGCTGCTGTCTCTGAAGACAAACATGCGCGCGCACACACACACACACACAAATCAGAAAGGCAGCAAATACACTGTCCAAAGTTATATACAACACAGAAAAAACCAACTGGTGAATCATTTTGTATTCACTAAGTATTAAGGCAGCAAACAAAAGTCAAAAAAAACAAGCACATGTGTTCCATGACTTCATCCTTTCAGTTAAACAGATATAATTTAGCTGTTATGTTCTACTGACCTTACTATCCTGCTCCAAATATTTATCTTTCTTGCTTTTCCTCCCTTTACAGAATGGAATTTTTCATAGAAAAATAAGGAAAGCTGACTTTCTACATGAGTTAACTTAGAGAGTATGATTTAAAGTATCTAAACATCCTTCCACAGATCTTTGAGCAGTGTGTCTGTGACGGATCACACACGCTGGATGTCCACACAGAGGGGAACTGACAGTCTCTTTCCCTCTCTCCTCACAAATCACAGCATGTGTGTTTGCACCCTTGGCAGGACAGAGCTGTCCTGCCAAAAGGCACCGAGGTAATCAGCCTGTTTTAAAAGCCTTATAAAGAGCAAATCAAGACAATCCAGAAACTGACTTTGTCAAGTACATACCAGAGGACTTAATTTATCTTGTCCATGTCCAGCTGTAATATGTGCTGTGGTGCCACTATATTGGTGAGATCTTAAAGCCTTAAGAATACTTTTACAGTAATACAAGACAAGACAGATTTGTGAGGAAATGGAATTTAGGTTTGGGTAGAGTTTGCTTGCAATCCTGGCCACAAAACTTAAACACTTGTAGTTGCTGTCGTTTTTTCCTACAGACTGATAGGTTTTTTCCTGTAGACTGATATTGTTTACAAACTGAGAGGAATCCAAGCTAAAAGTTCAAGATAACTAGTTTTAATTTCAGTTTTAGGCAGAACTAACATTCTCAGAAACAGAGGGATATTCAGCAATTTCTCCAACAAAAATGAAACCTCTGCCTCTTAAACCCTTCTATTTCAACTCTGAAGGCTGTACCTTTTCCTCTCTAAAATCCTTAAAGTAGCAGTTTATCTTTCATGTGCTTGAATGATTTCAGGGTACAACTAGAGAAGAATAAAATAAAAGGAAGTAGAGAAGGACTTGTAAAATGATTAAAAGTGATAACCCAATTATTACTGTGAAAAGATAATGGTCACATGATAAAGAAAATGCATTTTGGTGTCAAAAGTTCTACAATCCAAGCCATTACAGAGGGAGAGATATAGACTTTATGATAAAAAAGGGGGAGAAATGGATTGCCAGAATGATTCATGAAACTCCCACTCACTTCCTGACTGTAACTGAATGCGGTTTCAGAACCTTGAAATTAGGGAGCTAGGTACAATCTAAATTAGGGGGGTTTAGCACTCTGGATCTGTGGTGGCTGTTTGGCATCACTGCAACACACAGCAGTATCTTTAGCGTCATACACTTGCTTCCTACGCTATCTATATACATAATCTAATCACCAGAAAAAATAAGAAAATAAAAAAATAAAATTAATGACATTTTGCAAAGTCAGATGCCTTACCAACTTACTGCTGGTTTGAATAAGATCATGTTATTAAAATTTGTAATGCCTGTATGAACAGTGCAATAAACAAAGAAGATGTACACATGAATTCAACAACTTTTTTTAAATTACAAAATCGATCACATTAGAAATACAAGAAAAATAAAGCAGAGATGTTCATTACTACAGTGGGCCAAACTAACCCCAGAATGGATCCCTCATAGTATAACATTTTGAATTAAGGACATAACTACTCCATTTTCAAACGCACTGTTTTCCTATAAGCTGTCTAAAGCACAGATAATTAAAATCACCATAGTGCCTATATAGCCACAAGTCTATCACATAGCATCTCAGTCTTCTGACTAGATAACCAAGTGAGGACATATCAGTAACTACAGATTGGATGGTCTTTGGCAATAAATAAATTTTGTATGCCCTTTGTAAGCCCATAAGCCTGTAAGTCTGATCATGTATGTCATTGCTTTGTCACTTCAGAAATACTGCTCTTTGCAGGTTCTCAGGTAATTCATTGTAACCTGCTGCTTGACTCTGTACTTCTTTACTTGCTGGAAAAAAACATTATTACCCTGATCAGCCTGTCTCATAAATCATAACAATGAAGTATTGATTTCAGGTCTAGTATTTCACATATTTGGGAAAACCTCAAGTGTTTTCTACACTCATCATGGTGAATAAGGCACTTCTGAAGCTCACTAGAGAAAGTGAATTTAAACAAAATTTCACTTTTTAATACTGTGCAAGCCTGTGCCCTTTTATATTGCCCAAACATGTTTGTTAACTTGATATCTGTCACCTTTCTTTGTCGTCATACTGGACTGCCTACACATGCATAATTATACACGATCATTTCCCTCTCTAAACCTTCAGAATTTTTTTTCATCTAACATTATAAGCCAGATCTGCCTGAATTACTTTTTTAACCTACACATTCTTATGTATGGAATGTTTTATAAATTATTTAACACAGAACAGCAGTTGGGATTTATGCAATTGTTAAAGAAACATTAAATATCCTGATTTCATTCAGTTTCTATTTTACACATGCAATATCTGAACAGGTACATTGGTTTCAAAAAAGTATTCTTAAAGGCACATGTTTTTTCTTGTGCTTTTTAGTGGTAAAAATATTATTTTATACAAGAAGTACTTTGCATAAATACATACATTGTAAAGATTTAAGCACACTAGTATACAATGCGCAATGCACATATCAATCACATAGCTATAGTGTAGATCTAATTTCACACAAATTAAGATAAACTTCAAGAACGTATTCATTTGCTGCTTAGAATGCATGACTTGTTTTCTTTGAACATATGTCATCACCCTCCTTTCTTTATATTACATTTGTGTTAAAGGAATAATTGGGG
>VYZP01045082.1:0-46236 GCA_013400635.1 Hypocryptadius cinnamomeus
CCATCCATCCATCCATCCCTCCATCCATCCCACAGTGGAAGAGCAGGGGGCAGGAGGAGCCCGAGCCCAGCATCCCCCAGGCACCTGACCCCAGCACCTCAGGGCAGGCTATGCAGGACCACAAGCAGGGTGATCCCAACACTCTGGCAAGCTCAGGAAGCAGCTGCTGGGCAGGTGGGGGTCCTGAGCTCCCCGTGGCTGCCCCACCCCAGCAGCAGCTCCACTGCCACTCCCCCCTCCAGGGCAGCCGCCTCGCAGAGGGACTGGATCAGCTCTAAGCTGGGTAAGTCCTTGTCGGAGGCCCAGGGCGCCCGAACAGCCTCATGGCTTGACCTCTGTACCTTGGAAATGATATTCCAATCTCTACAACACCCAGCGGAGTACCGGGACTGAACACCTACAACCACTGCAGCAGGGAAAGGGGATGACAGCTACATCTGTAATACCCAGCAGAGCACAGGAGGCCGCTTCCTCTCTCTCCTCTTTCCCATTTTTACATATGCAATTACAGTGCCGAGCGTTATTTGGATTTGCCTCCGCAGCTGCTGCTGTCCTGCAGCGTGCTCCAGCCAAATTACATTTCAGAGATGGCATTTCCACTCCCAGCAGCGCAGCCCGGCTCCCCTGGTAAGGTCGAGGAGAGGGACGCGATGGCTCCGGCATTCGTTCTTCCAAACAAGCAGGGTTTGTTCTTCGGCAGGCAGCAGCAGGGCCGGCTGTGAGGGCCCGGCTGCCTCTGCCCTGCGGCTTTGTGGGGAGCTCGCCGGGACAGATCGCTCCCAGCTGGAGAGCCGGGTCAGCGGGAGCTGCGAAATAATGGCAGCTAATCTGGCTGTTGAATTTATTAATTCCCATTTACACTTCTCTATCTCCTTCCCTGTCCATCAAGGCTGATTACACCAAGCTCACCACCTCAGCAGCCGATGCCCTCTAACCATTGCTGTACCATAACCAGATCCTTATCAGCTTTTCCACAGCATTAGGCTAATGGTGGGATTCAATGGTCTTAAAGGTCTTTTCAGACCTAAATGATTCAAAGATTTTAGAAATTATCATCTTTAGCAGAGCAGTCTGCCATCAAGGCACCTGTAGCGAGGGCTTTGCCGTGCTCATCACCGCGTTACTTTTCCCTGCAGCCACGCTAATTGCTAACCCTGGGCAGGAAAAATGTATTTTCCTTACTGTCAAAATGACAACCTCTAAACAAATCCTAAATCCTGTTCTGTGCTTCCAGCAGTGTTTTATCTTTCCGCTGCTGTTCTCTTGAGATTTATGCCTCATGATCTGGAGGAACCTGCAGCATCCATCCCTACCTGTTTCTTGTCTATTTAAGTGGCAAGGGCTTGTCAAGGCACGGAAGTTTCATTGATTTACTGTAAGATGCGGGATCAGGCTGCTGCAGTGAATCTCTGGCTGTGCTCCCACTCGGAGAAGCTCCTCTTGGGCTGGCAGAGCCCAGTCAGGCACCAGGACAGGAGCACCCAGTGCACTGGAGAGGGGTAAGGGATTCCAGTTTGGTTGTGCCTTAGGCTGAATCTCCAGAGCTGACCCTTGGAGGAGAACGGGGCCTTGTCCTTGTCCTGTGACACTGTCCTCAGGCTCTGGGATGCCCTGGAGCAGAGGGACTGGGGGATAAGCGTGTGTTTGTTTGTTTTTACAGCCCGTTGCCATGTTCAGGTGCACGGGCCCCATTAAAGGAGGAGCAGCCTGTAAATCGCTGCAGCAGTGAAGGGTTATGTCTCCCTCGCTGCTGCATTTCATCCTGCACAATCGGGGAAGGGATTTGTCCTGGCACAGCTTCCCGCTTCACTGTGGAAAATGAGAAAGGAATCACATACCTCCTGCTCCTTCCAGGCTGGAAAAGGGCTCCTTTGGCCCTTCCAAGAGCTGCCAGGAAGCCGCAGCTCCACGTGGGGAGGGATGGGGCAGCACCGGGACGTGCTGGAGATGGAGCCGTGGACAAGCAGTGCCAAGGCTCCGTGTCTCATCTCCAGGCACGGAAGGGGTCAGGAATCCTGAGAACTTGTGCCAGCAATAAATGATTGATGCTGTTATTCTCCAGGGTGTGTTAGAGAGAAGATTTATCACGGTCCTGAAAAGGCAGAAGATGTGACAGGAGAGCTGCTGCCTGCTGGAGAAGGAGACATTTAAACCCTGAAGTGTTCATGCAAGATGGATTTGATAGTCCTGTGCCTTGGACTATCAGAATAGTGCCCCCCTCATCCCTTCCCTTTTCCCCGTGGCATCTTCCTTTGGGTCAGGGATGCACGAGGATCCTACGGCTGCTCCCAACCCTTCTCAGTATCTGAAGTGCTGGAAAAAAATTACCCTGAGGTCCTCCAAGGAGAAATTTAAGCAGCAACTTGATCCTCTTTCTGTCAAACTTCCTGGGAAAACTCTGCTGTAGTTCAACAGGAGATAGATAAAGTACATTATTGTCACCATTACACATAAACACGGCCAATTTCGTAAAATTCATCTGCGCCGAGTCCCGTGCCTGTGCAGGGAATGAATCAGGTTAGCAGCTACAGCCCTGGGCTCCCAGCAATCCTCCCGCTTCAAAAACATAAACAGAAAATTGGAAGGGAAATGTCATCTCAGTGAGTTCATTCTGAATCACATGTTTGATGAAAGACTCTTTACAAACCCTTAAACTGCCTAAAGCCATTCACCTGAAAAAAATGTAACATTCCTCACAGGAAAAGAACAATTAGCAATACAATTAGTTTTCTAAGAGGCAGCGATAAATAATTGAATTTTTTCTTTGACGAGGAGGGACGGCACTGACAGTTCTCAGCTCCTTGTATTGACAGCAGAGGAAACGGCCCATGAAACCGGTCGTTTGCGGGGAATTTTGATCTATCAATTGCGAGCGAGCAGAACAAGAGAAGCATGAAAGAGCAGCTCGGCTGTCAGACGGCAGCCGCAGCCACTGCAGCCTGCCTGGGCTGTACCACGGGCAGGCAGCATCCAGGAGCGCTTCCAGAGGCTGCGCACATCTGGCTGGACACGCCGCGCTCCTGCGGCTCCCACAGCTGGCTCCCAGCAGCCGGGACGGACCGAGCGAGCTGCGGCTCCCTGAACGGGCTCCAAGTGGCCTCTGGCCAAGCTACCGAGCTGGAAGCGGCTCCAGAGGCTTCGTCCAGCCCTGGGCCAGGCACAGGTTGAATCCCAGCACTGGGAGCGGTCACACAGGGCTCTGGATGGGGATTCCGCGTGGGAGGGGAGGGAGAGATTCATCTCTGCCCTGGGAGAAATGAGCCAGGAGCAGCAGCGCAGTTTTCAGTTCTGAATTTGTGATCGATCCCCTGTTGCCATCGATTCCCTGCTCACCCTAATGAACTGATTAAGGCAAGCACAGCTGATGCCTCTCGGCCCGTGGCTCTGGCCAGGCACAGCCAGGGTCCCCACGTGGGCACGAGCCGCTGTGGGGCTCCCTGGCCACGCGTGGGTGACAGCCTCAGGTTTAGGTCACAGCCCACACGAGGATCAGGGGCCTTCTGCCCCTGTCTCCCACCAAACTCTGTTCATTCCTGGCAGCACATTCCGAGCAGGAGCCAGCCCCCTCAGCCCTCACGAGGAGAAAGGCCAAGCTTCCAGCATCTCTTAAGTTTGAGACCTTCTCCTCCTCTTCGTTAGTGCCTTTGTACCTGCTCTCTCCTCTGCTTTTCCTCAGCTCCCATCCTTCCCTACTCCTTCCAAAGAGAGTGAAAAATACGCCTTTTGCCCCCTTAACTGCTTTCCTGTGAAATTAGAACTCCCGTTGGCTGACCCTGCTGTGGCTGAATCTCAGCCTTTTCTCCATCAAATCCTTCTTGCAGAATTTATTGGGTGGTGCAGCACTACCCTCATAAAAAGGCAATAAATGGCCCTGTTTGCATTACACTCCATAATGGCTGTAACCTCGTGGCATTCCTGTAGAGCCGCCTTAGGAACAAAGGGGCAGAAAAGAAGGCTCCCAGAAATCTTTGGGATAATTACACTGCGGGAGTGCTGGAATCTTTAAAATCACTTTAAATCAAAGGAAACCCGGATTTTAAATCTGAGGTTAACAGCACTCGGGACACTCGCAAAACTGCTCAGCCTCAGCAGCTTGCAGCATCCCCTTGGAATCCTGACAGCCACCTCGGAGGGCGGCTGCGGGGACGGCGTGGGGACCGCCACCACCTCCCCCCGTCCCCGGGGACTTCCCAGCAGTGCTGCAATCACCGGGAGCAGCAGCTCGGGTGCTCAGGCTCGTCCAGCTCTGCTAACACTGCTGTTTGCCCGACCCGGCAGCCTTTTATTGCTCTTTCAACGGCCCCTTCTGAACATTATGGCTCACTCAGAGTTTAGGAAGGCGGCACTTCGGAAATGCGGAGTTTGCTGTTTCAGCCAGGATGTGCATTACTTGTCCCTCATTTCTTTACTGGCTAAAGCAGTTTTATCCTCTCCGTGAAGTTAAGTTATAAAGCGGAGGTGTGAATCACAGCAGAGTCAAACAGGGCTGGGATAAGGACAAGGGAGAGGAGGCAGATTTTGGGTAAGGACAAGGGAGAGGAGGCAGATTTTGGGTAAGGACAAGGGAGAGGAGGCAGATTTTGGATAAGGACAAGGGAGAGGAGGCAGATTTTGGATAAGGACAAGGGAGAGGAGGCAGATTTTGGGTAAGGACAAGGGAGAGGAGGCAGATTTTGGGCTGTGCCCCAGAGCCCCCGCTGGCCCTGCCAGCCTGGGGGCTCAAGGGTACCGAGCTGCCCTTCCTGCACATGCCACAGAGGAGCAGGGCACACCTAGAGAGGTGACAGAGGGGACAGGGCTGTGCCCAGCCCTGCTTGCTCACCTCAGGACCGTGTGCTCCCAGGTGAACTCATCCCCTGCCAGCCACAGGCTGGGTGAGAGTGGCCAGCACCAAACCCAGAGCACGGACTGGATTTCTCCCCAGCAGCCCCGGGGCAGGGCTCCCGTCCTGTAATTCACCGGGATGTGGAAAAATGAAAACAAAGAGAGCATGAACACAACAGCTCGCGCTGCTCTGCGAGGCCGGTAATTGAAAACTCCTGACGCTAAACAGAAATGAAAATGTTAATGGCAAACACCCAGAGCAAATGTATTCCATATGCAGAGGACTGCCATAGGCTGACAAATACAAATGCTGCCGTAGCCACGGGGGGAGCAGAGGCAGAGAGGAGGAAGGGCTGCGCTCCCTGCCCGGCTCCCGTTTCACCTGCAGCCCCCAGAGCTCCTCTTTCCGTCCCTCACCTGCACACCCCGTGCTTGGGAAGAGGCTGGAAGACGGTGAGGAGCCCTTACCCTCAGCCCACTCAGACAGGACGAACATTCCCCTCGGACCAGCCCTGTCCGGGAGGGGCAAAGCCATCCCCGAGCCCCATCCATCAGCACGGGCACGGGAATGAGCACCATAAATCCATCCTGTAAGAGTTCCAGCAGGAACACGAGGTGCAGGGTAACGACTTAAGAATAATACACAGAAACCCAGCAAGAACTCGGAGTGCCTGGTGGAAGCCCAAGGGAAATTAGCCTAATGCTCGGCAAATGTTGGAGAGCGAGGGGATTACTCTTCCCCCGGGCCCCGCTGCTGCCGCCGAGAGAGTTTACAGCACTTTGTCATTTATGGCTGCAGCTCCTTATGGCTCTGGGGGTTTTCATAGCCAGAGTGGTTCCTCCCTGCATCCATCTTCCCTGTCACAGACAGGGAGATTGGTGCTTAGGGCACCGACCCGGGGCCTGACAAACCTGGACTCGCTTCAAACCCGGCTCCTGGGCAGCTCTGCCACAAACCCACAGTGAAACCTGGGCTGTGGCACCGAGGCCAGCCCTGCTCACAGCCCCCAAACCCAGCCCTCGGGCTCACCTCACTTCTGGAGATGCAGGTAAAGCTTTTTGAAACTCCTGGCGCCTTTCCTTTCTTCCCCGTTTTTTCCCGGGCGTGCAGCCTGCCTCCCAAGCAGGCAATGTTCACACTCCTTGGGTTTCACCACAAGCATTCCTCCCAGCTCCATCTGTGAGCCTTAATTAGTGAATTTACTGACAGAAACTTTATTAATGCAGCATTTAGCTCTGCTGGCAGCGTCTTGTGCCCTTCAGAGCCTCCTGTGCACAGGAACACCGGCTCCCAGGGCCCCTGGGGCTTTTCCTGCCATAATTTCCCCTTCTGGGGGCCCAGGAGCACCCACCCCGTGCTGCTGCCCTCCCCTCGCTGGGTGTTTGCAGGGAGAGGGGGGCACAGGGCTCTCCAGGGAATACACACATGCTGGAGCAGCACAGAGGAGCCTGGCAACACCTCAGCACCCACTCCATCCCCACTGGCAGCACACCAGAGCCCAGCTGCCCAGCTCTGTGCTGTGACCACCCCCATCCCCCTGCCCTTGTGTCAGGCACACCCAGAGACCACCTCTGGCCGGACAGACCCCACCAGCAGCTCCCACGGAGGCACCAACCAGGATTCCTGCCACATCTTCCCTCTCCTTTCCATTTCTTTTCTCCTTCTGGTTGTTTTTTTTTTTCTCAAAGACATTAACCAGATATAAAAAGTTAAATGTGAAGTCGAAACAATAAGGCATGGAAATAGCAGAAATAACTTAATTAAGTTTTTAAAGATTTCCATGCTTGAATAAATTAGCCTTCCTGCAAATGTCACAACAGGCAGAAAAAATGTGTAATCAATGGAGCACAATGTTACTTTGCTCTTTAGTTAAATGCAAGCTCCAGCAGTGTGCACTCCAAGCTTCCCTCTCTTCCTCCACTCTCCCCTCTGCATCTTCCCCACAGGCTGAGCTGCTCTGGGGGAAAAGCTCCAGAAACCCCAACACCAGCTGCTCCCTGTGCAGGCAACAGGCCGAGAGCTTTGCTTTGCTCTGCTCACCTGAAGCACCACGGGAAAGCACCAACAACCACTTCCATGTGCTGGTGACACAACTGGGAGAGAGGGAGCACTCCTAATTTGTGAATTAGGCAAAAAAAAGGGCAGAATCAGCAGGAATAATGTGTGTTTTTCACTGGGGAATATGCCAAAGCTTCCCAGAGCCACCCGGGTCCCTGCCCATCCTGCTGCACAGAGAGAACACCACTCCTGAGGACAGGAATTTATTGGGGAGGGTTTGGGGGAGAGCAACCAGGACAGGCAGGGAGATAAAACACTGACACGGGATGGAAGCAGAGGGAATTTTGGCTTACTTATTCTGGAAAAGAAAGACGAGGCGAGACATGCAAACAGCCTTCAAACATTTAAAGGAAAGCTCTGAAAAGGGAGAGAATAAACAGGTTTTCATGTTTGCTATGAGGATGACAAGGTAAACATAAACTGCAGCAAGGAGCATTCATGTTCGACATCAGAAAGGCGCCTGTGATGCCGAGGGGAGGCTTTGAGCTCCGAGAGCTCCGGCTGCCTCTGCCCTGGGGCCGCACCCGAGATCAGCAGGGCCGGGCTGGGCTGCCAGGAGCAGGTTGGGTGGTGTGATGGAGCTCTGGAGCCGGGGACAGACCCTGTGACCTCCCGGGCTGGTTGCCCAAGGCCCTGTTTCGCAATATCCACCGGAGTGCAGCAGGCAGGGCTGGGAGAGCCGGGAACCAGCTGGGAATGGGTTAAACCTCGCTGCTGAGCCCGCCTTGCCTTTTCTGTTATGGCCAAGAATTGTCAACAACTCCAGATCAGCAGCTGGCCCAGAGCATCCGTGTGTTTAGTGCAGGGCATCACTCGGGCTTTAAACAATCCGTGCTCTGGGCTGCTTCAGCCGTGTCACCTCTGACCCCGAGAGCAGGGGCTCCATGGCCACTTCTCCCTGCACTCCCCCCGGGCTGGACCTGCCACAGGGACACGCAGCCAGCTTCAATCCCCTCGGATCCCTCGGATAAGGACAAGGGTGAGCAATTGAGCTGCACTCTGCTCCGCCAGGAGCTGCATCCCGGGCTGGGAGTGCTGCTGTCTGCGCTGTGACACACACTTTATTAGAAAGTGAGCCATTGGAAAGTGTTGGAAATTCTTCTAAGACCGTTTGGATTGTCCTCGAGGAATCAGTGGCTGAGGCTGGAATGCCGGGAGGACAAAGGCGGCTGCCAGATGAAAGTAAAGAGAAAGGATTTCTCCTCTGAATCATCAGCCAATTAAATTTTCAGCACAATAAAAGCGGAGGGCAAACGGCTCCACTAATGGCTCTCACCAGCTGATCCCATTACCAGGCAGGGCCGCCGGGCTGGCAGAGCCCGAGGGGGACACCGGGGACATCCAGGAGGCTGAGGAGCTGCAGGCAAGGCAGCAAGGCTGGGAGCCAGGCAGAGAGCACAAGCACCAGTGATTGATGCCCATCCCTGCAGACCTGGCACCTCCTGTGTCCTCACTGGGATGGAGAAGCTGCGGGGGCAAGGCTGCATAGAATTGCTGCTTTTTCTTTTTTTTTTGCCCAAACAGTGTTTCATTTGACTGGAAATGAGCTTGCACAGGGCCTTAGGAATCTTTGTCTAACTTGAAAGGAACAACCCTTGCTGCACTGGTTCCCATCTCTGATCGTGAGATCATTTTGGGTTTAAAGACACATCCAGTGTGTGACTGGTGCCACCACGGGCACACAGCGAGGCAAATGTCCGAGCACTAAGGAGGATTTTATTTATGGTTCTTGATTCTTTGCTGAGCTAAAAGATTTGCAGTGACAGAACATTTCTTCCTGACTCTGCCCTTCGCCCCCTTCAAGGCTGCTGAAACATATATATGATCTGAAGAGGGAAGATGGATCTTCCGAGTCCTCACAGGTCGTTTGCCAGCGAGACAAAAGCCTGGAAAGCTCCCTGTGTTGGTTGAAGAGAAATCCTCCCTCCCCTTGCAAAATTTGGGATGGAGCATTGTTACTAATGACCTCCTTGGATCCGTGCCCAGGATGTGGAGATATCATCTCCTGCTCCCAGTAATAAGGTCACAACTGATCCTGAACAAATGGCAAAGTTATTTAATAATTATTTTGGAAGGTCTGCTCGTGACCTTTCAGCTCGTCAGGGTAAGTAGCACGAATTTATCACCGGTGCCACACGAAGGGGCTTGATTATTTGAGTTGATTTTCCTGGCAGGAATTTGGTTTTCCCCCCATTTTCTGAGCCACTCAAGGTGTGCACCAGCTGGGAATACAAACACGATTCCTGCCCACGGTGTGATGGGGTTTTGCCTGGGCTGGGGGCATCCCTGAAAGGGCATCCAGCACAGGATTTATTCCCACACACCTCAGTCTGAGCTGGCACCTCACAGCAGGTCCCTGAGCCCAGCAGCCCAACACCTGCTCTGCCAGGAATCGCTTCCCAGGGGATGAGGGTGGCATTGGGGGGACAGGAGGTTTGCTGCAGAGCAGGAGGGGCCCCGTTCCCACTGCCCCAGCACCTCAGGAGCTGCTGCAGTCTCTGGCTGCTCCCTTTGGGGAAAGCTGCCCAAAGCCTCTTACAGCAGTGCCTGGAAGCGCCCCTTGGCTGTCCTGTTTGGATAACTGCTCGCAGGCAGCCTTGCCTTTCATTTCCTTAATCTTAAATTGCATCAAAAGGCAGAGATTAGAGGTAAAACCTCAATAAAAGACGGAACAAAAGCCTCTGCCCACATTGGATTCTCATACCCAGCTTTGCTGTGGTTTTGTTCTCCTCTTGTCTGACAGGCTGAGTAGCCAAACCTTAAAAAACTGAAAAACCCCCTAAGATTAAAACACTATTTAGAAAAGGCCATGCCAGTCTGAAATCACCTGTGGTTCATACATTAAACATCAAATGTACGCTAACTCTGAATTATGGTCATGAAAAGCAAATCCTTTAATACCATTTTCTGTGTTACACGGGCTGGAGCTTAGCATTAAGAGTCCTGGTTTTCTCGAGCCAGTCGGTGGAGCAGGACTTCCCCACCTGGAGTTATCCCTCCGCTCTGGAGGTGTTCGAAACTTCCCGCCCTGGGAAGGAGCAGGATACAGGAGAGCAGAGAACAGAGCAGAGAGCAGGAGCAGAGAGAAGAGCAGAGAGAAGAGCACAGGAGCAGAGAGAAGAGCAGAGAGAAGAGAGCAGGAGCAGGAGCCTTGGCCGGGTGCCCCGGCCCCGCTGCCAGCCCTCCCAGAGGTTTCCCAGAAGCCGTGGCAGCTGTCGGGGCTTTCTGGCTGCTGGAGGGGATTTGCAGTGCCAAGGAGATGATGCTGCTCTCCACTGTGAGCGAGCAAAACGGAGCCAGAAGGAGAGGAGAGGGGAGACAGGAGAAGTCCCGGCCCCCACCCGCACAGCCCCGGACCTGCTGCAGGAGCGTCACTGCCCAGGGCTCTCCGGGGCGCTGCAGAGGCGAGGGATGCTCCTCACCCATCCCCAGGACAGCAGAGAGAGAGGGAGGGTCTGATTTGATGGGGCAAGGGCTGGGAGCAATTTGATTTTGAGAGTGTGTCAGCTTTGTGTTACATCTCCTCGCTGAAGAGCTGGGTTTGCAGCCAGCAGCTGATGGGCAACAGAGCAATGAATGACACATCCCCCAGCCGCACTTCTGTCCTAAAATAACCACAATTAAAGGCGAGCAGAGCAGCAGTGACACTTAACAGGAGCAAACCAGAGTGTCAGTGGGAGCTATCCAGCCAGGCGTCCCCCTGGGTGACAGCACTTCCCAGAAAGTGGTGGCTTAANTACCTGTGTGCCACCTCCACCCGTGCGCCACCTCCATCCATGTGCCAGCCCCACCCGTGTGCCAGCCCCATCCATGTGCCAGCTCCATCCGTGTGCCACCTCCACCCGTGCGCCACCTCCACCCGTGTGCCAGCCCCATCCATGTGCCAGNCCAGCCCTCCCAGAGGTTTCCCAGAAGCCGTGGCAGTTGTCGGGGCTTTCTGGCTGCTGGAGGGGATTTGCAGCGCCAAGGAGGTGATGCTGCTCTCCACTGTGAGCGAGCAAAACGGAGCCAGAAGGAAAGGAGAGGGGAGACAGGAGAAGTCCCGGCCCCCACCCGCACAGCCCCGGACCTGCTGCAGGAGCGTCACTGCCCAGGGCTCTCCGGGGCGCTGCAGAGGCGAGGGATGCTCCTCACCCATCCCCAGGACAGCAGAGAGAGAGGGAGGGTCTGATTTGATGGGGCAAGGGCTGGGAGCAATTTGATTTTGAGAGTGTGTCAGCTTTGTGTTACATCTCCTCGCTGAAGAGCTGGGTTTGCAGCCAGCAGCTGATGGGCAACAGAGCAGTGAATGACACATCCCCCAGCCGCACTTCTGTCCTAAAATAACCACAATTAAAGGCGAGCAGAGCAGCAGTGACACTTAACAGGAGCAAACCAGAGTGTCAGTGGGAGCTATCCAGCCAGGCGTCCCCCTGGGTGACAGCACTTCCCAGAAAGTGGTGGCTTAAAATGGAAAGGGGAGAGACCAATCCCCAGGCCGAGCAACCAGAATTACCCTCTTAGGACAGAGGAGCCAGTTCCTGCTCTTATTCCCAACTTCTCCTGAAAGTTGCCAGAACCAGTTCTGCTTTTCTCTCTGGTTATTTTTCTAGTTCTTACCATGTCAATAAAGCACCCCAGGAGCGTTACCGGCAGGGCAGCCCAGTCCCGGCAGGGTCATTTGCCAGCTCCGGACACAAACCCTTCTCACCAGGGTGCCTCACATTCCCGTCATTGCTTTCTCCCGTTCTTTCAGCCCCCGGCTATCCACAGGGCACCTGGAGAAGCACAGGGTGGGCAGGGAGGTGACATTTCAGCTGCTCCTCAGCTGCCCCGGCCCTGTGGCTGCGGGGACCCCACGGTGACCCCGAGGGCAGGAGCCCCTGCCCGTGTGCCAGCTCCACCCGTGTGCCAGCTCCACCCGTGTGCCAGCCCCNAATTTTCTCCCTCCCATCCGTTTCACCTTGAAGGCAGCGCGGGCGCTCCCCAGCACAAGCCGTTTAGGGCTGCCGTGGGCACAACAGGACAATTTGAACCTTCATTCAGCACATCGCTCCTCATATGTTACATTTCATAAGGTCTAAATGACCCGTGGATCTTCCTGGCTTTCCCAGACACGGCTCCGGCTTTTTTAACCCTCGCTTTGGAGACCCCTCGTGTCTCCTCCCCAGGCAGGGACCTGGCTCCTCTCTAGCTCAGCGTCTCTGACTTTCTGTTTTGTCACCCCCGCTCTCCTCCTAATGAGCTGTTAATGATATGACCATTACCTATGCAAATTAAGAGAGTGGATTCCGAGGATGTTTTTACCTGGAGAGAGAGGCTGCTCCCAAGCCTGAGAGATGATAAATCATGCTGGTGTTTTTATTAAACTGCCGCTCTTGGGGGACCTGGCTCTGCCCAAACCCCGCATCGAGCAATCAACACCTTCCTCCGAACGGCCCCGGACGGGCGGGCAGGACAGCGCCGCATCCACCTCTGCTTTAATTAGGCAAGCAAATAAAGCGTGATGTCTAAATACCTGGGCGGGCAGAGCCTGCCCAGACCCGCCTGGCTGGGCTGGAACACCCCCCCGGCTTTGGGAAGGGCCGGGATGCTCGGGCAGGCTTTGCCCAGGGCTGCAGGGATGGAGAGCCCAGGTGTAAATACTGCCTCGGACATCGATGGTGCTGCCACGTCCCTGCAATGCCAGATCCACCCCCTGCTCCTCAGCCTCACTGCTGGGGTGTCTGCAAGGCCAGATCCACCCCCTGCTCCCCAAACCTCACTGCTGGGGTGTCTGCAAGGCCAGATCCACCCTCTGCTCCTAAACCTCACTGCTGGGGTGTCTGCAAGGCCAGATCCACCCTCTGCTCCCCAACCTCACTGCTGGGGTGTCTGCAAGGCCAGATCCACCCTCTGCTCCTAAACCTCACTGCTGGGGTGTCTGCAAGGTCAGATCCACCCCCTGCTCCCCAAACCTCACTGCTGGGGTGTCTGCAATGCCAGATCCACCCTCTGCTCCCCAACGTCACTGCTGGGGTGCCTCCGGGCCACCCCGGGCTCAGAGCACAGAACTGGTGCCCAGGCACCTGCAGGAGGATTAAATCTCAGTTTTCATGGACCTTCAAGCCTGGTTGGGTGATAGGAATTTATCTCTAAAGCACTCATCCTTCCTTTTCTTTTTGTGGGCTTTAATTAAATATCTCTTTGTTTGAAGCAGCCACTGGTGGCCGTGAGCTCTCCTGAGCTTTATCAGTGGCAGCAGGGAGATAACTGCCCACAATCTCCCCTGACCTTTCCTCAGCTCACAAGAAATGGCATTGGGTGGCTTCGTTCTTCTATTCTTTCCTATTATCTTCTGCTTTTCCTCCTCTCTGCTGCTTGCCAAGGGCTCAGATAGCACCTGAGTCACTACCAGAAATATTAAGGAGAGACCCTAAAATCTCCCTGGCAGTTTAACGGCCTGGAAGCAGGAGGGTTTGTGTCTGCCTGGCCATCGTAAGCCATGGCTGAGAGCAGAGGGTCAGACTTTAACGAACTGTTGAGAATTAAACAGAAGGAATGAAACTGAAAGGTGCCCCGGTGGCTTGAACCGAGTTTAAAGCAGCTGACCTTTGGAGAGAATGAAACAATTCCCTTCCTTAAGCATTCAAGGTTTGTTTTTTATTTCCCCCTGTGCAGCCTGACGCTCCTGGGATGAGTGGAAGTGGTGGCCAGAGCAGCAGAGCTGGGGCTGGGTGATGCCTTCTGCTTCAGGGCTTCCAGGAGGATTTCTAGAGCTTTCCTGAAGCTGTGCCTGGGCAGAAGGGCTGGCACAGGGACAGCCCTGCTCTCCCCATTCCGAGCTCTTCCTTTCTCCTGTGCCTTGCGAGGCCCAACAACAAACAAAGAGCTCAAAATGAGGCTGCTTCCAAGGAAGGCAGAGCAGGAGCTGCACCACACCCAGCTCACACTCCTGGTGTGCTGAGCTTCATCTCTTCAGCACTGAGATCAGCACTGCAGTGTCCCCTCGTAGCTGGGGACCCAGACAGAGCAGCCTGGCACCAGCTCCTGCCTTTGCTTTGTCTGCAGGGGCACAGTTGGGGCTGGGCAGAGCCCAGGACCCTGCCAAGGGTGAGGGAGGATGGCAGTTCCAGCTCTGCCACGTGTCCTGATGGCTCCTGCACTTCCCACAGGCGTCTGGGGAGGACAAGGACACTGAGCAAAGTTGGTAAAATACAAACTCCCTCAGCATGACGGGTATCGGCAGCGGCACAGTGAATAAATCCATTTTAATGGAATTATCCATTTCAGTTCCCAACTTAATTGAGCTTTGCCCTGTAACTTAGCACGAGGGTGCCTCCCTTCATTAACCCCGTGGAGGCTGCAGAGTGTTCCACAGCCACTCACACGCACAGCCAGGGGTTTGCTGGGGAGCTACATGACAGGATTTGTCCAGGATGGAAACCAGTGCTGCTCCTGGAGCTCCAGCCTGCTCCACAGCTGGGAACAGCACCCACGTGCTGCTCCTGGAGCTCCCAGCCTGGGAACATCCCCCATGTGGTGCTCCTCCTCAGAAGTTGCTCAAGCTGACAAATTCCTTCCTCCAAGAGGGAATCTTGTGCTCTCAGGGGCAGTGGAGCCCGAGGAAGCCTGTCCAGCTCCCTCACAGGCAATTGAGGATGTGTGGTTTAATTAACTCACCCCAAATTCCGCCTCTCTCTCTCTCCCATTGCTGCTATTAAAGTTTTTCTCCATCTGATAACGCTCCATTGCTAATTCTTTCTGGGTTTATAATGAATGATGCTGTGATGAAAGGCAGGTTGGCGTGCTTCGGGCAGATTTCATTATCCATCTGAGCAGGTGACAGAGTCTCATTCCCTGCTTTCTCCCCCTGCACACCCCACCTTTCCTCCCTGAGGAATCCTCCTGCCCCTCTCTGCTGCCCAGGGGAAGCAGGGACAGGCTGCCCTTCCCCTCAGCACAGAGGAGTGCAGGGTGCACAGGACTGTCCCCCACCCCCAGGGAGGTGACAGCACAGCCCAGGAGCTCTGGGAAGGGATGGCACTGCCAAGGCCAGCACACAGGCTCTGGCACAGCCAATAAATCCAATATTTCCAAGGCTGCACACACACAGCAGCGCGGCCGTAAATCAGAACCAACTCGGAGCAGAACTTTCTTTGGGTGTAAATAAATAGCTGCTTTTACAAAGTGCATCGGCTGCCTGGAATGCTGATCCAGCAGCAGGGCTCAGCTGCGAGCCCACGCCATGCCCTGCACCCGGGGCAGCTCCAGGGGGATTCTCTGGGGGGAGAACCAGGAGCAGATGCACCCTGCACTGAACCTGCCAGCAGAGCCCGGGGGAGGCTGAGGGCTCCTGTCCTCCTGTCCCCATGGCCAGGGGGTCCAGCCCCTCGCCAGCCCCCTCCAGCCCTGTCCCAGCCCAGCAATGTATTTGTTTTCCTGCTGTAAAACCTGAATGGAAATGTCACGAGGACAATCACCATGGTGACATTTCAGCAGCTCCATATAGAGCCACGCAGGAAATGAATTTCAAAAATCCCTATTAAAAATGGAAGGGCAAAAACAGTTTTCTGGGGGAAATTTGTTCTGAGGGAGCTTATAGACTTTTTTTTTTTTTATAAAGGAAAAGGTCTCCAGCAAAGAAAGTTTGAGGTGTGCTGGTTTTTTAGCTTTTAGGGCTTCATTTCTTCCTGAACGAGCAGATCTGTTCCAAGAGTGATTTTCTGTATGATTTTTGGTTCAGAAACTAAACTTTGTTTTACCAGTTTCTTTTTCCCAGCCCGGCTGCTGCTCCAGAGGATGATCCCAGCCCAAGGTTTATTCTCCAGCCAGAGCAGAGCTTGGCAAGGCCAGGAGAGAGGCAAGTGATTATTTCAGTCCCTTGTTCCTCTGACTGGCTGGTACAGCACAAAAGAATGCTAATGCTCGTGTCTTTATGAAAGCACTCGAGTTCATCAGCTTTGCAAAGAAGAGAAATTAAATCAAGATTTAATTGGGATATGCATGTTTTATTCATGGTACTATCCACAGGAGAAGCCAGACAGCTGAAGGTAAAGAGGAGGGGGGGGGAAAATCTTTTGAAAAGTTGTTTCTCTCTGATTAAATAGAGATAGTTTCCCACTTCAAAGGGAGGGCTCCTTTAATGTATTTTAAATGCTCCAATGTGCCATTCCGTGCAGCAGCCTGGCAAGGGCAGCGCTGGCCCCTTGCTCTGCTCCTCTGCACAGCCCCTGGAAGGAGCCCAGAGCCCTGGAGTGCCTCCTGCAGCAGATTCCGTGGCGTGGGGATGACCTGAGGATGACCTGAGGATCCCAGCAAATGCTTGGTCTTGTCCTGTGACTGGTCCCCTGGCACAGGGGTGGTGGTCCTGCCTGCTGAGCCCACATCAGCCTGGCTGCAGGGCACAGGGCCCTGGGGAAGGTGGGGACTGGCAGCTCCTGGAAGGCACCAAAGGAAGGAAACCCAGCTGGAGTTTTCACACCCACCTTTGCTGAGTTTGGTGTCTGGGGAGTGAATTGTTTCTGCCTCTTCTGTGGCTGCACCAGGAGGGGAGGATGGATCTCACTGCTGGAGGAAGCCTTCCTGTACTTTCCACGTTTTCATTTCTCTCCATTTCTGGGACAGCAACAGGTCCCAGCCCTGAGGCAGCTGATGCAAAAAGCTGTGTGGCTCTGGTAGGAACATTTCCAGCCACCTTTAGGGCCCAGCATGATCAGCCAGGGTCTGAAGGGTTTGTGGTGCTGATCCTGCTCGGGGAAGCTGCAGACGCTGTGAGAACAGCTCTGTTTGTCTGGGTACTCTCCTGGTAGTCAGAGGAGAGGGCAAAGCCAGCAGCAGGACAGGAAGGGGTGAGGATGAGACCAGGAAGGGTTCCAATCTGTGCTGGAAGCCTTTCCCTCTCCTGCCTTTCCCAGCATCACTCCATCAGGCATGGAGAGCTGCGGCTTTCCCCAGGGATGCTGCAGGAATGCCACTGGAGCATGGAGTGGGGAGCTGGGGAATGCAGAGGAGGAGAGAGGCCAGGGGAGGGTGGGTGCCACAAAAGCAAGGGTTTAAGGACACAGGGAACTTCTGGTTGGCTTTTCAGATTGAAATGTGTGTGCGAGGCACTGCGAGATAGTGGTTGTAAGGGAGGAGGGGATCTGGCAGCAGCACTCCTATCGCTCCTGGTGGGAATTTTTCTATAAAGGACCGATTGTTCAGCGACGGCACATGACGAAAATACAATTGGAAAAGTGGGGGAGAAAAAAAAATAAGGAAGAAAAGAAAATCTTCTCTGTAACTTGTGCCCTTCAGAAGCAGCCCCTGTCGCGTTCGGAGCCTGGCGGAGCCGCCGCTGCCTTGGGAGCCTAAGGTCTTTGTTAAGAAAAGGACACAAAGAGAAACACGAGTTCTCCCGAAGGCTCATTATTCAAACTGCTCCAGACCCGGCTCCGCAAGTGCCGGTGACTTTGGAAGATGAACAATCTTATCTCCCGGGTGAAAAGGACCATTTGTTGTTTGCTGTCCGGGAGAGAAAGCTCACAAAAGGCACGGGAGGAAACTTGGAGAATGTCTGAGCCAAACTTGGGGAGATGTGTAGAGGAGGGAGCGGTGCCAGAGCTCAGGGACTCCCTGGAGAGCAAAGCCCAAAGCCCTGGGGGGCAGGATGGGAGCACAGGGACCTCAGGGTCCCTCTCCATGGAAGAAGATGGCCAAAAGAGGGAAGGAAAGCTGAGGAAAGCTCAAGCTGAGCATCCTCCCACCCTCCCCGGAGCCAGAGCCCAGCCAGGCCTGTGTGCTGGCACAGCCCTGCCCAGCTGTCCTGGGCTGCCTGGGGATCTGCAGGCAACTGTTTGCCTTTGTCACTTATTTACTTTGGACACTGCAGCGCCAAGTCCCTGCTCAGCAGGGCGTGGGGAGGCTGGCTTTGTGCAGCTGGAGCTCTGCAGCCCAGGGCTGGACTCGCCGTGGCACCGAGCTCATCCGGAGAGGCTTCGCACCCCTTTCCCCCTCCTGAGCAATCTCTTAATGATAAAAGTCTCCGTGGTTTATAATTACCAGTTTGACAAGTTCATGAGTTGTCTGTTAATTGTTATAATTAGCTCTGGCTGAGTGAGAATGCAGCAGTTCAACAACAATATTAACGATGGGAAAACTATTATCGAGAATTAACTAGAGTGAGCCTCCAGGAAGGGCTGGCCCTGCTCTCCTGGCCTCCCTCGTGCTCAGCCCAGCCCCAAACTGCCCTGGAGAGTGTAAAACACTGGTTCTGCTCACAGGAAAGGGGAAGGGAACCCAAACTCACCCCGGGCTGCCCAAAACAGGGTGAAGATTTGGGCCAGTAAAGGAAATCATGGTAAGGCTGCTGCAAAAGCACAGAGGCTGCAAAGGGACAGGCAGGAGCCACATCCCAACAGAGCAACATGAGAATCAGGCCCTGGGAACCTCTCTAACTCCTCTCTATTTCACTCAAGATCCTGTGATTGAATTCCTGCCCAAGCCTTTCCTCTTGGGAGCGCGTGGCATGAGACGCAGGCCTGAGCAAATATCAGAAAACTCTCAATTTTGGGCACCCATAATTCACTGAGAAGAACAGATTTAACTTCTCAAACACAGCATGATCCCACCCAACAGAGCTCAGCTTCTGTCCTCTTTTCCAGTTCAAAGGTACACAGAATATTTATCTGAAGGCAGGAGCAAACCTAAATGGGAGCTGGGACCCTTCTGTGGGAGGTGGCAGGGACAGCCCCAGCCTGGGATGCACCAGAAGCCCTGAAGCCATGGCAGAGCTTGGCCACCCCACAAAGCTCTGCCCTGCCACAGCCTCTGCCACACAGGGAAAGGACCATGGCCCCGACCTGGTGATATTCAGGGCTCAAAAATCAGGCCCTGATATCCCATGGGAGCAGTTGCCTCCTTGGAGCCAGGGAAGCTCCAGGTTTCTCTCCTTTGCTGGGAAACTTCATTTGCTTTTCAGACAAGAGCTTCTGCACACCAAGAAACTCCATTTCAAATACTCACAATCTCAAATACAGACACAGTTATTTATTTTTTTTTAACTGTAAACAGGTTTTGAAGAAAAGATCAAAATCAGAGGGAAACATTTTGAAGCTGTTGGGATGAAGTGCTCCGCTGTACATGATAGGAATTTCCTGGGAGTAATTTCTATTTGAGGGATTTACATTTGCTTTTACATCCCAAAAGCAGAATGGGGGGGAAAAGGGTTGAAGTCACAAGGATTTTGGAGGGGCAGCACAGGCATGGGAGCTCATGGCATGGCAAGGATCAGCTCCCACAGCCTCCCCTGGCCACCCACTCAGCATTCCAGCCCTTCTCCTGCTTTCCCTGCAGCATCTGGGATGCATCCCCAGCATTCCCCGGGGAGAGCTTCCTGCAGACACCTCGACCCCGCTGCCAGAGCGGGGAAAGGGCCCCAAGGAGCGGAACAGATTTCACAGGTGGAAATGCAGAGGTGGGGCAGGGCGGGCTGTGCTCCCGCACGCCAAGGATCCATTCCCTTCCCAGGCAGTTATTAAAGGTTTTGCACCGGGGAACAAATAATTTCAAGCAGAGAAATCCCTCTCGCTTTGTCCTCGCAGACAGACAGCGGAGCAGGAGCCTCGGCGCTGGGTTCCTCCCCTCCCTCAGCCTTCTGGGAAGCTCCTTTGAACACTTACAACATCAGAGCACAGGGCCTGATTTGTTAGACAAGCCAGACTTTATTATTTTTTTAAAAGGGGGATATTATCTCCTGCTTCCAAAGGAAAGGGGAAGAGGAGAAAGCCACTGATATGGAGGGGGGTAGAGACAGACACAGAACCTCATTATTAAACAAAATAAATAAAATATACTAGCAGAAAATGTGTCTTGGCTTTATTACTATATTCTGTCCTCTAAATATTTCATTTCCAACTGATGCCCAAGCCAAATGGAAAATTTCAAGCAAAACTGTACTACTTAGAATATGCTTAATTATTGATTCAGCCAGGAGGGAAAAAGAAGAAAAAAAACCGGAGGGGAAGAGAAGGCACTGAGCCGGTGCTGCCTCCTTTTTAACCCGTGCAGCATCCCACCCTTCCTCCTGTGGGAAGGGAGCTCTGGTGCTGTGCTGGGGGTCCCTCCAGCAGGTGGGAGAGAAAAAAGAAAACACCTTGCTCATTGTTTTCCCTTGGCTGTTCCCTCTCTGCATTTACATAAAAGTCCTTTTTAACCAGTGTAGGTAATTTTGGGGGTAAAACTTGTGGTCCTGAATGAAAGATAAAAATGTGGACTTGGAAAAGCAGCCAGAAGCTGTTTGTAATTCACAACAAAATGTAATTCACGAAAACCCCATCAGTTCAGACTCTGCTTGCTTGCGTGCCTGTCGATGCCTCTGACTGTATCTGTTTTCCATCTCCTGCCTGCAAAGCGATCCACCTTCCCGTATCCAAACCTAATAAGCTGATTTCTCTGGGAGACACAGGTATTCCACAGGCACAGGAGCTGTTTTAACCCTGCGCCAACCTGAGCTGGAGTTTTCCTGCCACCTTCTCCCTGCAGCCTGTCCCTCTGCTCTCGGGGGTCCTTCAGCCCCCCTGATTCCTGCCCCATCTGGAGGCTCAGGGCTGCAGGAGGGCCCCCAGCACCCCAAGGGGACCCTGGAATGGGGGGAGCATTGCTGGGGGGGTCACACACAGGGCCTTGAGGAGCATCGTGATGCCCAGGGGATGCCAAACCACTGAGGGGGCACAGCCCGCTACAAAGGGAGCCACACACTCAATCAGGAGTTTCACTGAAATTTCAAATTACAGCCCTTTATTTTTTTTATTCTTTTTAAGCGACAAAGTTATGCCACGTTACAGAGAAAGTGACAGGTAATTTGGGACACCAAGGACTTCTCAGGCTCTATAGTTAATGGGGAGTTTAGCACCAATTCCTCTGTAATTTGCACTTCTGAGAAACCACATTATTATAAAGTCAGAAATCTCAGGCACTTTTAACTCCAAGATCTGCCAGGCTGACGATGACCAGGAACTGAGGAGGCCCGAGTCCACAGGTCACCCATTTCAATATCTGAGCCCGGGTGGCTTCCAGAAACGGCCGCTCCAACGGCGGAGCCGAAAATTGGAGGTGACATTCAGAAGTCTCTGAAAATTATAACCCTGACTTCCTCCTTGAAAAGCTTATCTGAATCCTGGCTTATCCTTTGATGAGGTTACTGAAAAAGCATTCTGCTCAGAGTACTTGAAAGATAACAGGCAATATATGTGAGCGGGTGCGCTCCTCCCGGGGGGAAACACTATCGAACTCGGAGCATGGGACACTAATTAAATGGCCTGAATCATGCTGGACACTCAGCTCCTGGGTGCTTGGCTTAACCCCTTCCCAGCCTTCCACACCTGGAGCAGGTGGGCACGTCCCTGGTGCTCCCATGGTCAGGTGTGCTCCCAGGCATCCCACTCCCTCCTGCCCCAGAGCCCCCCGAGGGAGCATTCCCTGATCCCAGCTGAGGGGAGAGCATCCTCAAGGAGCTCCCAAAGCCTCCACTCACTAAACAAATCCCATTTGGAGTGAATCTCACTTGGCTCCCCAGGAGTTGCTGAGCTGGGGCTCTACCTAACGCTGCCCATTGGTAAGGACGTGGCAACATTTAAATTCTCACAGAAGTTGAAGCAAGAGCTGGAATTTCTGGGATGCTAAACCCACAGATGTGAGCAAGGGTCTTCCCAGGTTTTGGGAAGGAAGGGAACATGAGTGGAGACAAGAGGGAAAACGATGAATTCAGTAATGCCTAATGGTCTGACAAAGGGACAGGGGAAAATGATCCTGCTCTGCTTTGGAGGGAAAATAACCAGGCTTCCTTTAAATGTTCTGCCCTCAGAACAGCAGGCACAGCCACATTCCCAGGAACATGGGAAGAACACCCCTGGTGGGCAGGACCCAGTGCCAGGGCTTGTTCCCAGGCACAGCCACCCTCCTCCTCCTCCTCTTCCTCCTGCCACAGACGGCTGTGGCTCCCCTGGGATGCTCCTGCTCTGCCTCTTCCCTGCTGAGCCTGTAGCCCAAAAAGCAGGGAAAAGAACAGAACTGTTTTAATGGCATAATTTATTTTAAAATGAGCTGTCTCTCCGTGCTGCCCCAGCCCCCAAACGCCAGTAATTGTTGGTTGGTTCCCTGCCATCTCCCCGCCAGCGCCTTCAGCGTCTCAGGCGCTGCTGCATGAGATTAGTGGGAAGCATTTGGAGTCCCGCACATCAAAGGGATGGAAAACTGGAAATTTAACAGAACCTATTATGCAGGTGAGGGAAAAATAGGCAAGTCCTGTTAGAAAGGATGTCTCTTTTCTCCTTTTTCTGGGGCAGGGCGTAAGGCAGCTGGGGAAAAAGCCCCAGTTTAAAGAGATTCAAGGCCCAAAAGCCAAGACATGGAAAGAGAAGGGAGAAGTGCCTGGGGTCCCTGCAGGAAAGGAGCAGAGCTCACCCGGGATGGGGTGGGAAGCCTCGGGTGGCCTGTGGCAAGTCTCTGGTGCCCCTCTGAGAGCAGCCCCACATCCCACATCGGGTCCTGCTGCTTCAATAAAGAGGGAGGGAGAAGGGGAGATAAGAAAGGAGGAGGGGAAGATGAAGTGGTGGAACTGAAGGGTAGGGTGATGTTTTCCCATCGCCTGTGGCATGCCCCTGTGGTTAACACGCCCCTGGGCACTTGCCCTGGGCTCACGGTGCCCTGGGGCTGTGCCCGGGGGCTGTGCCCAGGCCAGGGCAACAAAGCCCAGCAGCACCAGGGGAAGCATCCAAAGGGCCTTCCTTGAAAACGCTGAGTGCTACTTGCACAGCCCCTTAAACAGAATAATTCATTAGTCAGCTCAGAACAATCAATAGCGCCGCCGACAATTTATACACCAGCTCTGTTTACCCAGCAGACCCTCTTTGATAATATTATTTATGATTCCAAATAACTCCATCGGTGTTCAATAGAGCTGGGAGGTACCTGGGGGACCGGGGCACAATCAAATTATGAAGACATATGGTTTACTCAGCGCTGGAAATGTTCAACTGCATTTCATTACTGCTCGTCCTGCCGCAGCACCTTCCCAAGCACTCGCACGGCCTCCTCCAGCTCGGCTGCTGAACGGGAAAGCTTCTTCAGGGAGAGGCTCTGGCTCTGCTGATGGAGAGATGTGGCTGTAAAGGGAATTTTATTGTGCCTGTCCCTGCCTGCGTGCGGCTGAAGGACACGCCGAGCAGCTCAATGCGTCCCAGGCCACCGCGGCAATTAAACCGCGGCGCTGCGTGGCTGGCGGAGGCGCGGGCAGCTCGGCCGAGTGATGCGTGAGCGGCTCGCGCGCTCGGCAGCTCCTGCCTGGATTGATGGTCGATGCATGGGCTGTGTGCTTTTTAATAAAGCGCTTCTGAGATGCCCACGGAGCAGCCAAGTGCTGAGTCATTATTATCGACGGAGCAGCGGCCCAGCCCCACGCAGAGCCTGGGGAGGGGANCGCGGGCAGCTCGGCCGAGTGATGCGTGAGCGGCTCGCGCGCTCGGCAGCTCCTGCCTGGATTGATGGTCGATGCATGGGCTGTGTGCTTTTTAATAAAGCGCTTCTGAGATGCCCACGGAGCAGCCAAGTGCTGAGTCATTATTATCGACGGAGCAGCGGCCCAGCCCCACGCAGAGCCTGGGGAGGGGAACCAGCCCTGCTGCTGGACTGCTCTGCAAACTCCAGTCCTCCCTGCAGAGAAGCTATAATTAATCAGACAATGCATGATATGCAACAAATTAAAAAGATTGAACCTCCCAACAAAAATGATAGGGCTGGAGAGACGCGGGCTGCGCTCGGAGCGAGCTGTCCCTGGCATCCCATTTCCATTGCACAGGACTTCCACAGAACACGGGCTGGGTGCTGCCAGCCCCAGTGGGTGCTCCAGGATGGGGCACTGCCCCAGGCAGAGGGAAGCTAACACTTCTGCTTGTGAACATGTCCTGGGAGCTCCTCCCCACACGGATCCTGCTTGTTCCTGGCTGGTGAATAGCCAAGACTCTAAAATAAAGTGATAACAGTTATCACTGTGGAAATACAGTTTCTGAGAAATTCCCACCAGACTAATAATTAAAACAGAAACTGAAGATTCTGACAACCCTGGATTTCTTCTCTGGTTTCAGCTGTTTCTGCTACACGATTCCCTGTAGGAAAATATGAATCTTCTTTCCACAGCAAACTCAGACACTTCAGGACCTATTTCTGTTCCCCTTGCAGCAGAATGGAGAAGTGAACAGTGAGATTTCCTGTGGAACAGAAAGAAAAAAACATTCTAAACTCAGAAACAACAGGGGTTTCATTTCCATGTCCCAAGTGGATGAACTGTGACGTGGATGGACTCCTGGCTTCTGGTGGGAGCATGTGAGACTGGGGAAGCTCCTGAACTTGGGCAGGACAAACAAGACATTGCAGACCTCTCCCTACAGCTCCTGAGACAGAAAGATCTGGGATCAGGAGCATCTCTGACCATCTTTGCAGTTCTTCTCTGTCTGGGTGTAGAAAGGTCCATGTCTGCCTTCTCCTGGGGACTCCAGAGCTGGAGACAGTACTCAGATGGGGTCTCACCTGAGCAGAGAAGATGGGGAGAAGGTGTGCACATGTTCCTGGAGTCAGCCTTTGCTGCCTTGACTCCGGGAAGATGAACACACCTCCCTTCCACAGTCACTGCCCTGCCCTTCAGTGCTGAGCCAGGCTCAAGTCTAAGGAGGCTTTGGGCTGTGCACACCACGCTGCTTCTGTAGCCTAAAAGGAAGTGTTTGGATTTCTATATTTAGTTGTCCCTGCTTCCTTCCCTCCTTGACATTTATGAATTTTAGATGTCTTTCATGCTGGGCCTCTGAAGGGCATCCTGGAGAGGTGGCCCTGGTGCTGCATCCCCTGGTCCTGCAGGGATGTGGCTCTGGTCAGCTGCTGGCCTGGCCAGGGCTCGCTCAGGGACCATGGGCACTGCCAGGATGCTCTCCAGCCTTTAACAGGCGTGTGGGGCTGCTGCTCGCTGCGCAGCTGCCGGAGGGAGGGAAGGGGAGGGAGAGATGTCTGGGAGCAGTGGAAAAAAACGAGATTACAAGGGATCAGGGAGATGCTGTTAAAGTACATGGTAACTTACAGATGAAACAGGCAGCGGCTGCCTGGAGCTGAAGGCAGATTTGGCCGTGGACTTGTGCAGGAGACTGTCATGGAATTAGCCTGGCTGGAACACGGGTGGGATGGGGACTGTGCAGACCCTGAAAGCACACCTTGTGCTGGCTGGTTGGGATGGGTACCACTACCCTACCCTGAACCTCACCATTGCCCCAACCCAGCCTTAAACACTGCCTGAGCCTAAGCCTAAGCCTAACTTCATCACCAGGGGTGGTTCAGATCAGAAAGATGGAGGAGCAGCAATGTTGGAGCCCTGCTGGGATCACCTTGGCATGCCTTTTCCAGCCCCAGGCTGGACATACGGGATGGAGAAAGGGGAGAGACCCCAGTCAGCTCCTTCCCAAAAGCCCAGAGTGGCCAGACTGGCTCCATCCCTGCTCTCCATCCTCTGCCTCAGCAGAGCTGCAGAGGTGCAAGAGGCCTCTCATGCACAGGGACAGGCAGGGAGCCAGCACGGACTTTTCCATCCCCAACCTCCACGGAGACAGACACCTGTGTCCCTCCTCTCTGCCGGGCCGTTTTTAGCAGCTGTAATTATACCCTTTCAATCTATGTATAAATAACTGGAATTCCGGGTAAAATGTCGGGTTGCTTGATTTACATCCCCAGTGAGCCGATAAGGTTGCAGCAAGGATAAATCACGGCAGAAGTGCACACTCAGAAGATCTCAGAGGAAGAGAGAGAAACTTCTGCCCCCCCCCACTCTGCCATTACTCATGCTTGTTTGTAAAGTGGCCAGGATAGTTTTGGCATTAAACAAACATTGTGCGATTGCCCAAGTATTCCATCATTGTCCTAAGTGCCCATGGAGAGTTGCAGGAAGAAGGCACTTGTTTTTCCTGCCTGCTTCTGTTTTCAGCCCACCAAAGACAGAGCTGTAGAGGAGGTTGCTGGATGGGGGCTGCTGCCAGGGGTCCTGGTCCCATCGCCCCACCGACCCCCTGGCCTCTCCACGTCAGGCTGGAATTTTCAGAGGCAGCCATGGAGGACCCACTGAGAGGTGGGGAAGGTGCTTTGGTTCCCCAAGCCCCCAGCCCTGCAGCGTTAACTGCGGCTGCTGCATCTCTGCCCAGCCGGCAGCGTGGCGGGGCTGCAGCGGGAGACGGACGAGTCCGTCCTGGAGGTTTTTCAAGTGGAGATTAACCACTGAGTAGGTTGTTTTTATTTAAGATGCCATATGTCTCTTCCCTCTAAATATCTCTTCCATCAGATACCGCTGTGATTCCCACTCTGCCTCCCAACCCTGCCTTTGAGACACTATTGCAAACACTTCATAAAACCGTGTTAGATCGGAGATGGGAAATGCTTTGAAGCTCCTTCTGCCCCCTCCCTGCAGACGCCAGACCCGACGTGCGCAGCCGCCCTGTCCAGCCCCCAGCGTGGCCGGGGAGTGGACACTGCTCCCAGTCCGGGTCGTGGCGCCCATTTGGCTCCTGTGACTCATTGGATTACGCTGCAAAATCCCTTCTCTGCCTGCTAAAGGGGATAGCAGCGTTATCCTCTTCCCCTGCTGTGAGCTTCAATATATCAAGGATTGTGAGGCACTTAGTGCTATGTAAATGGGAGACGTATCAGCTGTGCCTCAGATAAATGAATTTCACTTAGATTGATGGGTGTGAAGCACTTCCAAAATTAGGCCTATTCTTCTTAAATCAAACAGTTTCCCCAAGCCAGTTCAGCTCCATTGATGTAGAGGAAGTCATCAAGCTGCGATTCATCATCCAGCTCAATCACAGACCTTCCACACGCTGACCCACCGTAAGCCTCCTCCTCTTTGCAGGGGGAGAGGAGTTTGGCCAGGCACAGGAGGAGCAGGACCCTCTTTCTCCTCCATCCATGGGTCATCCACAGCTTGGGCTGCAAACCCCTGTGCTTGTTCTGACCCTTACACCGAACTGTCTTTATGCCCTTAAATGTTCTGTAACATCACAAACATCATTTCATTCAGCCAGCAAAGCATAAATCCCTCATGCGTAGGAGCACCAGCAAACTGCAGCTTGCTGAGTAACTCTGTAGTAAACCCACCAAGGGGTTTGTAGCAGCTTCTTCACTGGCACGGTGGGGCTGCCACCCATCCCAACCCCATGGGATGCTGGAGGGGAGCAGATCTGCAGGCAGCCTGTCCTCTCCAGGCTGGCAGCTCTCCTCTTCCCTGTGCCAAAGCCGAGCACCTCCTGCCTGCAAGGATCTGTCTGGTGTTTATGCGCAGAGCAGCTCAGCTCCCTCCAACTTTTTAACTGCAGATAATCAACAAAGCTGGGCAAATAATTTAGTGCATGTAATTTATTCTATGAATTTTGATTCTTTGCCCACAAGCAGCTTGTGCTGCTCACCAAGGTATTGGTGCTATGAAATTATGCAGGGGAGCTGCCGCCTTGGCCCGGGGCTGGCTCAGCCGGCTGGCAGCGAGCAGGACACCCTGAGCACGGCACTGCTGGCCCAGGATGTGTCCTCCTCCATCGGGTGCCTCGCTCGTGTGGCATTTGTCCTGCTGGTGGCCTGGGAGGAATCTGACCTCAGAGGGCAGGTAAGTGTTGTTAGCAGGAAATGTCCCCACACACGGAGGGCAGCAGTTCCCAGTCCCCAATCCAGGATTAGGCATCCAGAGGGGAGCTACAACAACCCAGCAGCTGAGTAATTGTCGAAACGTGGCCGCATCATCCATATGTTTGTACCAAACTGTCCCACACTGTCATTAAATGAGGCTAAATATCCCTAGGAGCAGCAGTAAGCACAGCTGTGATGTTTTTCCCCGTTGGCAGTGGAAGGAGATGCCGCTGCTGCCGCTGCCTCACGCGTGGCCACTGTGCCAGTTACGAGCTGGCCCGAAATTCCACCGCGGAACCTGCGAAGTGTTTTGCGGTGCTTTGGGCCGTGTTTGCAGCGTGCCTCGTGTCTGTTGGGCTGGTCCCTGGGCCGGGCTGGTGCTGCCGTGCCTGCTGTCAGCCATGGGGCAGCCATGGGGACACAGCTGTGGCCACACACAGGCAGCACGTGGCCCTGACGCTGTCCCCAACCTCTGCTCCGCTCCGGCCGCGCATCCAGCAGCGTCTTTGTGTCTGACAGGAGCTGGAAGAGCTGACGCAAGTTTTCATTAACAGTTCCTCCGAGGTGGGAGTTAACGTGTTTGTAGAGAGGATGTGCGGCTGTAAATCATCCACGGGCCCGTCCCCGTCCCTGGCTGTTTGCCACCGCCGGCGGCAGGGCGTGCACGCGGCTGTCACTCCGTGGATGCCCTCCAGCCCCTTTCTTTATCTCCTAAACATTGCAATCTTGTCGTCTGCAGCAAGAGCTACAGCCCTTCAACTTAAATGTGCCTGCCAAGAAAAATGTTGATTTTTTGCCTCCACCTACCTTCAGATATCTGATTAATTCAATGCAAGGAGCAAGGAATAAAGTTGGGGTTTTTTTTAAGCTGAATACAGAAACATTGATGTAGAAAACCACTGTGGCTGTTAGAGCTGCCTGGTGACTGAGACAGCCTTAGAATGCATTTTAGCTTGACTTGGCATGCTGGCTTTGAGGAGCTAAATGGAGAACTGAACTAATCCCAGGTCTTAATGAATAATGTTCAAATCCAACTTTCATTTTCCAATGCGTCCATACATTCAAGAATGACTCACAAGGTGTTTGTTGTGCGGTGGAAGAATAGCCAAGCTGGGAAGGGTATTTTTATGTGTTTGTGAATCATTGTATATGATATTTTCCTCCACTGTGCCTCTCTGTCCTGGCAGTTTTCTGCAGAGAAATCCATTCAGCTGCACTGGAAATGTAGGCACTTTATAGAAAATCTTTAATAGCACCAGCACAAATGGATGGCTCTTATTTCCTCTCCGCAAAGTGGCGATTTGCAAAACCACCGCTCACAAATAGTTACCCTCCCCCCACAAACCATCGAACAGAGGCCGATGGAGCCGCCTCCTGCCCCGATGGATCGGGCAGAGCATGGCACAGGGACAGGAACCTCGTGCCCCCCGGGTCTCCGAAGCCACAGCCGTCCCTGGATGGGGCCATGGGAGTGGCTGGGATGGCCCAGCCCGCTCTCCTGCTGCCCGCAGTGGTGTGGGAGCAGCAGTGCAGCGGGGCTGGGTGAACACATGGCTGCACAGGTGCCAGTGTCTGTGCACACACATATGGGAGAGGCAGGGAACCGCGCCGATCCCTTCCAGCTCGCTCCGTCCTGGCTCCCGTGCCTGTTTGTTTTCTGGTACACTCGTCTTGCTGGAATTTTTAACATTTAATTAGTCGAGCCAGCTGCTTCTGCTTTGCAAAGGGCTGGGCAGTTCTGCCTGGTTTCAAAGTCGGCTTTCTTTGTTCCCAGGATCCATCCAGGCTCCGGTGGAGGCACAGAGCCCGGTCCCCTGATCCCAGAGCTGCTCCTCTGAGCTCTGCGCTCCCGTGGCTGGATCCAGGGGCAGGCTGCGAGCTCTGGGCTCTGCACGGTGCTGCCAGCCAGGGCTCCAGCCTGCCTGGGATAACACCGAGCTCAGAGCTGCCACACGTCCCATCTCCATCCCTCTCCATTGTACTGGAGCTGAGAAGAACCTTGTGCTCACAGATTATTGTCCCTTGGAAGCAGGATGGAAACCAGAGGACTCATTGAGGAGGAGAAAGGGACCCGGAGGGCTGAGGACGAGCAGCTCTGGGCATGGCCACGCTCCCCTCCTGAGCCACCCTTCCTCACCTGGGCCAGGCAGAGCCCTCCCTCCTTCCCCAGTGCCCACCCAGCCCTGGAGGAGCACTGAGCCACCATCAGCAGCCACAGGAGAACCCGTGGGCTCCGGGGCAGCTGGGACTGCAGCCTGATTATCGCCACCACTCCTGAAAACACTTCTGAGGCGTTTGCCTTCAGAAAAAGTCAGAGTGCCTCAAATGTCAGGTGTCAGCAAAGCCTTTCCGCAGCCCCGGCCCGCTCCCCTCTCCCGCTTCAAGTGACACAAAGGCCCCTGCACGATTCTATTCAGCCCAGATACCATCTCCAGCCTTTAAAGCCGAGAGAAGTTTGCCTGAAAATAGAGACGTGATCTTTATTCCGATCGTTCTAATCATTCCTTTTCCCCCCGGGAAATAAATTTTTAATTGTTCTTATTCTTCCATAGCACCTTTGAAGTGCTTTTACATTCAAAGTCCAGGGTAGAAGAATACTTTAAACTTTCCAATTTTCAGACCCTGGCAAACCCATTGCTTCTGACATAAACAAACAAAGCCCAAACATGTTTAATGAAACAGTTTCAGTTTTTAAAATGAACGATTTTGTTTTGATCAAAAAGCCATTTGTAGCGCCAATCCCAAAGACATTTTCCCAAAATCCATTTAAGCCAGCTCTAAAAACCTCTTTGCAGAGAGAGGTGTGACGTAGGCTTGTTTGCCAGCCTGGATTTGCTTCCCCTCATTAGAGCTGCCAGAAGTGAGATGTGGGTTTGGGGGGATGGAGACACAGGTGATTCCCCTGATAGGGGGGACAAAAGCAGAGCCTGGCAAACAGCATCCAGGAAACAAAAATGTGCATTTTCCCTCCCTTGGGAAACACCGAGAAACAAAACTATCATTTTCTCCCGTATCCCAGTCCTTGCATCTCTGACCCCGCGCAGGGATTTCGGACCCGGCCGCACCTCCCGCCTCTGCCACATCCAGCTCTGGGCTGGGGCCAACAGCCCTGCTCTGGATGAACTAAAAATTCATTTCTAGCAGGCGCTGCATCCGAAAGTGCTGCGCATGCAGTTGTGGCTGCCAGCGAGCTCATTAGCACAGGACTCGCCCTGAGCCAGCGAGCCGGGGAAGGAGCCCGGCCACGGGCAGCTGAGGGGACACGAACCGCTGCCACCTGCCCGGCCAGGGGACAGCAGCCACCTCCCAGGCTGGGACAGCGACACGAGGCAGGGCCGGGGGCCCGCGGGCTCTGCAGGGCTGTGCCCCTGTGCAGCAAAACCCGCGGGTTGTTTCTGCAGGAGCGAAGCTGGGACTGTTCGAAGGAGCCAGAGCTGCCCCACTGCGAGCAGGAGCATCCCCTCCCTTCGCTTCCCCTGCATCCCTTCGAGGACCCGCAGGTTATCCCTGCACCAAGCCCCGAGGGAGTCCCGCAGCCGCCCGGGAGCTCCGGTCATGGGGCGGGGAGCGGTTCCTTGTCACCCATCCCACACCTCTGCTCCTCCCTCGGTGATCACCTGCCCTGGCGGTACCCGGGGACAGCCCCAGCTCCCAGCGGTGTGGCAGAGCGATGAGCATCGTGCCCCAGCTCCGGCAGAGCCATGAACGTTGTCCCCACCCCCGGCTGCCCAAAGGCGGCAGAGCTCAGTCCAAGGAGCTGCCTGAGGCTGGTCACTGTGTCGCTGCAGGGCTACACCCGGTTATCGCTCCTCTGGCACCGCTGCCCTTCCAAGTGTCTCAATAAAAGCAGAAAAAAGAGCTGTAAAGTCGAGTGGAAACAAATCCAAGAGGGTTTGGCAGATCTGACTTATGGGAAGAGATGAAGGAGCTGAACACACAGGCTTGTGAGAGAGGACACATGTTCCTCCTGCGCTCTCCAGCCCGGAGCAGCCCTGTGCTCCAGCTGTGGGGACAGCGGGAGGAAACTGCAGGCACGGATGTTTGCAGCTGAATCCATCTCTCCCCAGGCAGACAAACAGGTTGCTTTGAGGGGTTTTCATTTCCTCCATCACAGAGCAGCCGTGTGCCTTTCATACTGGGAGCCTTTAAACACTTTGGGAAGCAGTTCCAGCGTGTTCTGTGGGCACAGGGAGATAACAGAGAGCTCTCAAGGGACCTTCTGTGGCAGGGAAAGTTCAATCTTTGTGGTGCATCCTGCACTCACCGGGGTCTGCGCCTCAGCATCCCACCCACTCCTCATTCCCAAGGAGCCAAATTACCCTCAGTGCTTTCCTGTGGCTTCTCTCTGATGAAGCACTCAGGGTTGAGAAGCAAAACCAGACCAAAAGCCAGCCACAGCCCCTGCCACAAGCCAGGCACGGGGCCTGCTCTGACTCCTGCGAGAGGGGAGCAGGCGGCGGCTCCTGCACAGCGCCCACGGGCAGAAAGGCTCTGCCGAGCTATTTTTAGCCCCAACATTGCAGAACAAGAAGCAGCTCCAGGCAATTGTCTGTTTTCTTTCTATTTTTTCCCTTCCTTGTCTCTTTTCTCAGATCTATCCCCGGGGAGCCAGGGCAGCAGGGCTGTTTCAGGAGGAGGGGGCTGCAATTCTGAGCACTGGCTGGGGACATTCCAACCAAACCCTGGGGCTGTACCCAGTGCCCTCGGGATCACGGCCTCAGAGCAGCTGAACGGATCTGTTTCTCTTTCCAGAGCACAGCAGAGGAGGGTGGTGTCTCACACAGCGAGGAAAATCCACCCCCGTGGCTGCTCTGCCTCCGGATGCAGCCGCAGGTGGAGGCGCTCAGGTGAAGGTCACCTGTGGGCTGGAATGTGAAAGCAGCCGGGCCGGGGCCGGCGCTTCCCTCCTGGAGCATCCCCGTGGTGCTCCGTGGGGCATTTGCAGGGAATTTGGCTGCTCTGTGCAATGCCAGCAGCAGTTCCGTGCCAGCTAATTGCATCCACATTATCTCTGGTCCAAAGAAAAGCCTGATTTGAGCCCCGTTTCTATGGGAGGTGGCATTGCTGATGCACAGCCGTGCACACGCTTTGTACAGCTTCAGACAGCATGGCTTGACATGAAACAAGCCTACACAAAAATAAATTGTATTGTATTTAAATATTCCTTAAGTCATTTTAATGTATTTAAGTCTTAATTCATCTTCTCAAAGTCCCTTTTCCCTACACTAATGTGATGTATTTGACAGAAAGATGAATGACGTTATTAAAGAGCCTCTCTGGCAAATTTCAGTAATAAAATCTCCCCTTCCCCCCCGCCTCTCTCCTTTTCCACACACGCAGACCTCTGCTTCCTTCATCCTCACAGATTACTCCTGCTTACTGAAAGGGACTCCAGAACAATTCCTGAATCCTTCCCATGGGGATTATTTAACCTCCCGTGTCCATGCCAAGGGATAGGACCTGGCTGTGCTGGGCACGTGCCCTCGGTGAGAGGAACCTCCCACATTCAGGTATCCAGGTACCCTCCTCATCCTCATCAGGGCCCTCAGCTAGTCAGTGTGAGGGTGCCAGGGGATACCCAACCTGAGCCTGGCCTTCCTCCACACCATCCCCACACAGACAGGCTTTTCTCTTTGCAAGTTTTGCCCTTTGCCCTGAACAGGAGGAATTTTGCTAACTTTATCTTCCAAAGCCCAGCGCACAGAAGAGAGGAGAATGAAAGAATGTCATGACCTCATCCATCTGACCCGAGCAGCAGAAGCAGAGGCTGCACCCTGGAATGCTCCCTTTTTTGCCTGGGATGTGTGGGGTGGCAGCCTCAGAGCTGTCAGTCCTGCCCTGGCTCCCAGCTGGCCGGGGGATGAAGCAGCAGCACATCCTGGGGGTCCTGCCCCTATCCCACGGCTCAGGGTGAGGGGGGATAACAGATGAGAAGGGGGATTGCACAAGCAGCTCAGTGCCACTGAGGCAGTCGGGGTGCCAGGCTGGAGGGCAGAGCCACGGGCTGCCCCACAGGATTGCCAGCACTGAGGGAATTCCTGTGGGAGAGCGGGCACTGCTGAGGCTCCGGGTCACGCTGCGCGAGACCCAGGCCGACCCCCTCTGCAGAAGCACCTTGCCTGCAATAAAGATGAGATCTGCTGCTCTCTGGCTGTTTAGACTCTCCAAAGCTTCAGTGATCTACCTAGATTAGGCCTCAACAAGCTGAATTTCTGCTCCAGGTAGTGCAGCTGCTCCTCGCTGAATAAAACATGTGCTCACGCTGCTGCGCCCCGAAGACGAGCTCCGAGACACCTTTTATTTCTCTCTCTATTCATGCACACGCTGATTTTTTTGGCAAACACCTGCAAAGAGAGGCCCTGCTTGTTGTTCCTCTCGGGTGGTTCCATGCAGGGAACGACGCTGCTGTTTTCCTGAGCTTCCCAGAGCTCGGCAGTGCTGAGGCACCCGTGGGTCCTGCTCCGTGCTGCCTTCCCCAGGGATGAACTCCCAGCGTGGAGCCACACGGGGCTGGCATTGCTGCTGTTCCCAGGTGGTCTTGAGTGTCAGGGGAATGCCAGTGATGATGGCAGCGCAGCTGAAATGTGACAGCCAGGGCAGGCAGCTCTGGGATGGATGGGATGGATGGGATGGGATGGGATGGGATGGATGGGATGGGATGGGGTGGGATGATGGGATGGGATGGATTGGGATGGGAGTGCTGGGGCTGCTCCAGGCTCAGGGAGCCACTGGGAATAGATTTGGTCTCAACTCGAGGGGCAAAAAATCACAGCAGGCAGGGTGATCTGTGCCTTGTCCCTGTCCTGCTCCCAGGGCATTCTCCATGCCTGCTGCAGGTGCTTGGTCACATCACGATGCTTTGGAGCAGCACTGTGGGAGCCTGGAGGGCCCCTCTGCTCCAGCCAGCCCTGCTGAGCACAAGGGGCCATCTGGCAGGGCTGATGAGGGGCGTTCTCCTCTTCTTCATCTCCCTTTCTCTGCAGCAAAGGCCTTACTGAGCCAAGGTCAGGGAATTTTCACTGGGAGAACTGGTTTGAGCTCTGGGATCTTGGCAGCTCTGAAAGGTTGGGCATGACATGTCCCTGGATGGTATGGGCAGTGTTTCCATTGAAAGCTGAACTTGATGATCTTGGAGGTCTTTTTCAACCTTTGCCATCCTGTGATGCAAGTCAATATTTCCCAGTAGGCTCCTTACCCAGAAAGAGCGCAGATGACAGGAGGTGAAGGCTCTGTGCAGTTAGCACAGAGCTGTGAACATGGAGATAGTGTTCCCAGGGCTGGAATCGCTCTGGGGAAATGGAAACAGCTGCCCTGGGTCCCTGGGCATACAAACACATTTCCACAGAGAAATGGCTGAGATTCCTCAACACCCTTTTAGATTTATATTCCCCCAGTGCTGTCTGGAGTGGCTGCTGAACAGATGCTTATCATAAAATATAGAGAGTGGAAATGCCTTGTCCTGGNTTAAAGATGACAAATCCAGTTTTCCAGGAGCTCTGAGTGCTGCTGGGGTGGATGGGATGGGATGTTGTGCCATGGCTCTGGTGCTGGGCTGCTGCACAAGCACCTCCAGCCTGCTGAATCCCTTTAGGCTGTGTTTTCACCAGCTTTCCCTTTCACACCCATGGAGCTGAGGCCACACACCCCCGAGCCTTGCAGAAAGCAGCAGAGACAAGGGAGCTCTGGGAGAGGGTTCCAGCAGGAAGAGGAGCAGGAGGGTGTAAATCCCATGGCTGGAGCACAGCACACCCTCAGCTCTCTGCCTCAGCTGGGGCTGCAGGCACTAAAAGGGAAAAGAGGAATAAATCAGGGAGAAAACACATGGAAGTGGCAAAGCTCCAGTGGATTTGGGGCTCCTGGAGGAGCTGATGGAGGAGCATCCACGGCTTCTCTTCACTGCAGAGTTTGTGGCCAAGGGAGTGAGCAGTGCTGGGTCCGAGGGCAGGGTCAGCCTGGAGCGCAGCCACGGCTGCGGGGATGGCCCCGGGGGAATGGAGCTGCCACCACACCAGGAGCTCCAGCCTGAGCCCAAAGCTTGAACCATCTTCCCTTCTGAGATGGGTTTGCAGCTCCCCTTGGTGGAGGGAAGTGGGGGGACAAGGGACGGCCTGCCCGAAACTGGGTGAAGGACTTCGGGTTCCATGGAAAGAGAGGTCCTCCCAGTCCTCCCCAGAAGCCATTTCACCAGTCCAGAAGCTCACAGGGTTTGGGGATCCGTGGATCAGTCTCCAGTGTGGGATGTTGTGTATGGCTGGCTTGGTACAGCGCTTTCTGCAGCAATCAAATTCTTTCATCCTGGTGGAAAACAGAAGTGCTGAGGTTGCAGAGAATCCCAGTTCCCCCAGGAAGCACTGCTGGGCTCAGCTCTGCAGCAGGGTCCTGTTCAGGGGGCACCAGCTTCCTCCTGGGGTCAGCATTAGTGCTGGAATTCCTCTCTCCCGTCCTTCTGTGGTGCCCTTTGCCATCAGCCCCCGTTGGTACACGGTGACATTGGCATCAGGGTGTGCCAGGAACGCTCCCATGGCCCTGCTGGGATGAGGCACCTCCCACATCCATCAGAGCTGCTGAACCCCCCCGGCAGGGCAGGGCTGGGGGCCCCCAGGGATCCTGCTGAGGCTGTGGCTCTGGGGAGAAGGAGCAGTTTGAGCTTTCCTGCAGAGGAGAAAAGGCTCCAGCAGAGGAAAAGCCTCTTGTGAAGGTGCAGCTCCGCAGCTGTGTGGGAATAACACCCCATGCCATGGGAATGCCCGTGCCCAAGGGGAGATCTGCCTGCAGCATCCCACCAGGGCTGCACTCTGCTCTGGAGCAGACTCAGGAGTGCCCAGAATTAACAGATCTGCATTGATTTTTTGTTTAACTTCCCATTTATTACAGCGCTGTGGATAGAGATTGACTTCTGTTGTTGGTATTTGTTATTGCTCCACCTGCTTTCCAAAGGCAGCCCAAGGGAAGTGAATAATGAACTGGGAGCTCTGCCTGGCTGTGCTGTGGCTCCCAGGAAGGTCCCTGGGATCCGGGATGCACCTTGGATCCCTGAGGCTCTCCCTGGGTCCAACCCCACAGCTGGCAGGAGTCGGGGCAGGCTGGCACCTCCCTCCCCAGGCAGGTCATTAATAGTCATTAATAATCATGAATATGCATCCCTGCCATGCCCTCAGCCACGGTGGAAGTGCTGATCCTGATTGATCAGGGTGCCTGGGCCGAGCTCCCCCTGCTCTGCTGGGCCCTCACCTAATGAGTGCACAGGCTGGAAAGAGGGGAATTACTCTTGACACTGGGATTATATCTCTGCCAACAGCATCAATATTCTATTAAAGATATGTGATAATATAACACTAATTGCCAATCGAGGGCCATTAAAGGCAGCCTACAAACAGCGCTTCGATCTCACCTTTCAGATTAAAAACACCGCAGTGATTTCCTGTTCCTCCTGCTTTATTCCTGTGTTTTCTGCCCATGCATAATGCAGCAATGCAAATTGCCAGCCGGTGCCCAGACTGCTGCCTTCCCCTGCTGTCCAAGGGTAAGGGATTCCTAAGCCTGGAAGGAGGCAGGGAGGACATAAATCATGTCCCCCAGCCAAGAACAGGGTGGGGGGAAAGTCCTTTGCCATTCCCATTTGGCCCAGGGCCTAAGGGCATCATCACAATTGGCCAGCAAGGGGGAAAACACAACTTGTGTGGGAAGAACCAGGAGCAGCCCAGCCCTGCCAAGGTCTGGTGATTCCTCACTGAGCCTTTGCCTCTGCCAGATCAGCAAATCCTCATCTCCATAAGGAGCACTCAGTGATTTACTGCCCCCTCTGTGCCAGGCACTGCAAGGCTTGAGTGTTTCTGGGGCAAGAACAAGCTGCTTTGGATCTTCCAAGGCTTCAGGGCTTGGAGACATTGGCCTGAATTCAAAGATGGTTTTGATTCCTGTGTTTTCCTAAGGCTGTGCAGGGCAGACAGCCCTTGCCAGTGGTCACAGAGTCAGTGAATTTGAAACAAAGAGCATGAACTCCAAAAAGCTCATCCTGCAGGGGAAAAGCTGCCCCTGCCATCAAGCCTCAGTGCCCACAGCCTCGGAATGTTTTGCAGAATGAGGGACTGAAAGACAAAACCAGGCTCTGGGGCATCCCCACCTGCAGCAGGCACAGCCCCCTGGAGATGGAGCTCCTGGGGAGAACAACGAGAGCATTCCAGCCGAGGAGGGAAGAGCAGGGAACACTTTCCTGTGCAGAAACAGGAACTGGAACCTCCCTGTGCTCCCAGCCGCTGCTAATGGCTCAGCAATGCTCTGGGAGCACAGACCTGAGGGGCTGGTGTGAAATAGATGTGCAGTGATGGGGTGGATGAACCTCCCTGGGCAGGACATGACCGAGGGTCTGCATCACCCACGCTGCCAGAGCCTCTCCAGGGCAGCCTTGGCACAGGGAACTCCCTGAACATTCATTTCCAGAGGTGCCAGCCGTGCATTACTGTAATGAGACCCAGGAATATTCTCTCAGTTCTACCAGCTATAGATTGAAGCCACAAAGAGAAATCGTCTGAACCTCCATCTGATCAATCTTGTCAAAACACGCTCATTTAATCCCTTACAAATGAAAGGAAGATGTGTTTAAAATGTCATCCTTGGGGTCTGGGAGCCCCGTTCCTATAAATCAGTCAGCCCAGGTAAACCGTGTTATTTAGGAGCTCTTTGACAGCAGATGTGCCAGAGACATTTTTAAACTATGCACACAAGCTTTACATCACCTCAGATGGGAAATTATTCGCTTTTTCCTTTCGTTTTACCTTTCCATGACTAAGCAGCAGCACGGGGAGGAGATGGATGGGGGGAGGTCACACAGGGACACCCACGACTCGCAGGGTGAGGAGCCCCAGCACTGCCAACCTCCCAGATGTGCCAGCAGGGACGGGAGATGTGTCAGGCAATGCCCGACTCAGCCTTCCCCGGGCTCGAGCTGCCAGCACCCAGGTGTGCCCCGTGTCCCCAGCCCACAGACACACCGTGGTGACACCACCCCCAGGAGCAGCAGCCAGGAAAAACACGGCTGCCCTCGCCCACAGCAAGGTCTCTGCTCTCCAGCACGAGCAGCTCGCCAAAATGAGCGATCTGGGAACGTTTTCTGTGCCGCCTCCAGGAAGGATTGACCTCACAGCCCTGCCATGGGCTGGGGAGAACTGGGAGCAGCAATCTTCTTTTCACTGCGGGGCAGGAGCTTCACCTCCTGAACCTCGTTTAGCTCCTGGGTTTGGTACCCTGCAGCCCTGCCAGAGGTGAGCTGTGGGGCAGCCCTGATACCCCTCCAGCTGCCCAGAGGAACTCACAGCACATCCCACAACAAGAGCCCCCCACGCCTGACCCCCAGGGGATCTGGGTTTGGGCCACCCCCCAATGTCCATTTAGCAGCAAAGATGTTTGTCAGGTGTGACAATGGACAGGGATCTGTTGGGTTCTTTATTGGTCTTGAAGGTGCTTATATTTAAAACAATTTGTTAGTCTCCCCATGATTTACTGCTGCACTGGAAAATGGGGCTGAGTATTGATTCTTTGCCTTTTCTATCGTAAATGGGTGTAATGTTTTATAGTATGTCAGAATAATAGCAGTGGGCACTTTATCAATGTCAAATGTTAAAAATGATCAGCTATTGTGATGTAGGAGATTAAATATGAAAGCTTGATGGGTATATAAAAGCAAAATGGCAATAATAAAGGGATTTTTTATGTTCAACTCGTTGCTCTCCCAAATCTACCTGGGGAGCTGTTAGAACCAATGTGCTGATCAGTGACAGACACATCACCACGGGTTAAAGGATGGCAAAGTGCTGGCTTTGGTTCCCATGGAGCCTTTGTGTTGCCCAGCTGGTTCAGGGACCAGAAGTTGAATCCTGCCCTTCCCTGCCAGGGCTCTGCAGAGTTTTATGTCCTCCAAGTTGTGCCCCACCCAAAGCTTGGAGCTGGGATTCCCACCAGGCATCCCAGAGCCAAGCAGCCTCTCCAAGCCCTTCTCTCCCCAGAGGGAATGAGCCACCAGGAGCACAGAGCTCCCCCATGGAGAAAGGCACACACAGGAGAGCCCAGGTTTTGTGCAGAGGGAGCTTAGGGACTGCGAGGCTGCAGAGCCTGAGGGATTCAGGGCATGGTGCAAACAAACCCCTCGGTGACGAGCCCAGAGCGGACCAGAAAATTGCATGTTTCCCATTGTTTCCACACTCCTGTAACCCAGACGAGCAAATTAATTGCAGAGTCACTTAATGCATTGATTGGAGGAGCTGCAGGAACTGATGCCAAGCAGTTGGCGAGGACACGACCCCGGGACCACAGCAGGATGCAGCTCCCACTAGAAGTGCTTGGCAGGGTGTGAGCTACACCTACATGGGATTTTTTAAACTCACAACACGAAGACCTTTCCATGAGGACGTCTTCAAGACTAACTAGTTCTTAAATTTTTAACATCTGAAGCACAAGCATCTGCGCCTTTGCTCTGCACCAAGCACAGCCCGATGAGTGGAGCTGGTTTCAGCTGGCTGCTCCAGCAGCTGTGCCAGAGCCCGCTGAGCAGAGAGGCTGAAGAAGCTGTTTCAAGAGCAGAGAAGAGCATCCTGCAGCACAAGTGCAAGGTGGAAACCTCAAGAGCAGTGTGGACTCGGTGAGCAGGAAGAGCCTCACCTCCGTGTCCGACTCTGTGCTCACCTTGGGGCTTCCTCGCTGCCCTGTGCTCTCATCCAGAGGAATTGCTGCAGGTCAGCCAGCAGCCACCTCTCTGCGGCCCTCTTATCTAACACTGCTAAAAATAACCCTTCCCCAGTGCTCCTGCCCTCCCTGCAGCGCTCAGAGCTCCCCTCAGCACTCAGAGCCCTGGTGCTCCCAGCACAGACCTTTCACAGCCACGGCAGGGCCTGATTCCTGCAGCCTGCTCCCAGTCCTACTCACGGCAAACAGCTGGGCTCCTCCAGCTGCCCGCCTGCCCTCGGCTCCTGGACACCATGGAGGGCATGCTGGGGGTGCCAGGGATGGGGTACAGGCTGTGCCATGGAGGGGACACAGGCTGTGCCATGGAGGGGACAGAGGCTGTGCCATGGAGGGGACACAGGCTGTGCCAGGGGTGGGACACAGGTTGTGCCATGGAGGGGACACAGGCTGTGCCATGGAGGGGACAGAGGCTGTGCCAGGGGTGAGACACAGGCTGTGCCATGGAGGAGACAGAGGCTGTGCCAGGGGTGAGACACAGGCTGTGCCATGGAGGAGACAGAGGCTGTGCCATGGAGGGGACACAGGACTATGTGCCATGGAGGGGACACAGGCTGTGCCATGGAGGGGACACAGGCTGTGCCTGTTTGGGACACAGGCTGTGCCATGGAGGGGACACAGGACCATGTGCCATGGACCATCGCCACGGCAGCAGCTGTCAGCGGCAGCACCAGGGTGGGGGCCGGGGGTTTCAGTGCCGGTTTCTGGTGGGGTGACAGGTCTGTGGGCTGGCAGCTCAGCTCAGCTCAGCTCAGCTCAGCTCCTGCGTCTCGGCCCAGGAGCAGAGCCAGAACGCTGCTGTCGCTGGCACAGCCGCGTGTGCTGCACACAGAGAAGCTCCCTGAGCGCGTCCCGCCCGACGCCCCGCCGGGAATCAGCTGCTGGGGCTGGCTTTGATCCGTCCCCCGAGAGCTCCTGCTCCCCACGTCAGACAAAACAGCCAGAAAGAGGAGGGAAAAATTCCAGAACTCCATCACTAGAGGCAACTCCCCCTAGAATCATTAACGGTCTCACCAAGAAAGCACCAAAAAAAGCCTTGTAATTCCTGAAGCCTGGACTCCAATTAATTTTTTTTTTGAGTTGTCGTAAGCAAGAGGAAAAAAATCTGCACAGGCAGGACAAATGTTCTCCTAATTACCTAAACACTTTATTAACCAATGCTAATTAAAGCATTTCTTGGAGTCTGACAAATGTCTGGAATTACTCAATTTAGAAGTTAGTTTTGTCTCCTGTAATTTATACAGCAATGGAAAGTTGGGAAGGGGGGGAATATCTTTCAACTAATGTTTTTTTATTAAAGCTGACAGCAATAATTAGTTATTTGCTACTAATGGGGTGGCCCCTGGAGGGAAATTTGCTGAGATGGATGGCTTGGGCTCACGCCAGCAGTAATTGGTCTGAGCCTTGGTCAGGCGCTGGCAGGGCGTCCCGAACGCAGCCAGAGCCGTGCTCCAGCCCTGCCTTCCAGCCCGGCCCCCCAGCCCCAGCAGCTCTGGAGATGGAGCTGGCAGAAGTGGCAGCAGGAGGGGAGGCTGGGAGTTGGGAGCTGCAGCTGGGGTTTACAAGGAGCTCCCCTTTCTCTGGGAATGAGGGCTTGGTGTTGTGCCACCCTGGTGGACAGTTGCTGGTAGGTAGAAGGGATCCACAATAAAAACTTCATTTGTTTTCTTCCAGAGAATATCTGGTTGTGTTTTTCAGGGGCCAGTGGGAAAAGCATTGGGCCTGGATGTAAAACTGTGCGAGAAAGAAGAGAAGAAAAGGAGAGAAGAGAAGAGAAGAGAAGAGAAGAGAAGAGAAGAGAAGAGAAGAGAAGAGAAGAGAAGAGAAGAGAAGAGAAGAGAAGAGAAGAGAAGTTTAATGCTGAGCACTTACCATGGGATTTTACTTCACTGTTTCTCATCACTGGAGTCAACTGACTACAGCTCTTCTTAAAAGTAGGTTTCTGGTTTCCACAGACAAAGAAAAACCCCAATCACAGGAAACTAATGAGCTCTGCAGGTTCAGAAATCAGAATGCAAAGAAAGGATCCAGATTTTCTTTTCATCTCCTTTTTTTTGAGCTTGACATATAATTTTGAATGCTCACGTTGTCAATACCTTTTGTTTCTCATCCTTCCTATAAACTGCAAATGATCCAATTATAGAGCAAAAGGAACAGAAAAGGGGGAAAGCAAGAGGAATAGAATAATCTGTGGGGGAAAGAAAGTATCTGAGATGAAAAGCTAATGAAACAACAAATCCAAAGCAGTGTGGACAAATTAAAGGTGGTTTGGAGTCAGACAGGGAGGGGAGGGCAAGGCAAGGATCCCTTGGCCTCCTGCATCTCCATCCTCCCTCTGGCTGACTCCTGAGCCCCCCTGGGCTCCGTCACACAAGGGGAGCTGCCCTGGGCCCCTCTGGAGCAGCTCTGGCCATGCCCAGGATCCAGGGATGCCCTTCTGTGGGCTCAGGCAGGCCTGCCATGTGCAGCCAGGGGCATTCTCTGCAGCCTGCCATGGAAAGATCTATTTTCCTTCTCTTTTTGCCCCCAGGAGGGAGAGGAGAAACTAGTCACAGGCTGAGGAAGGCGCTGAAACTGCAGCGGTGGTGGAGAGGTCAAGTGGGAGCCTTGATGGGCATGTTAATGCAGGGACTGACACTGACAGCCCCGGCTGCAGACAGGGCTCGGCATGGGAGCCCTGGAGTGAGGTGTTCCACATTGCCCAGCCCTGCTGGAGGCACCACGGCTTCCAGACCTTCCAGGCTGGGCGTTTGCCCCACCGTGCTGGCAGCCCCGGCACCCAGAGCGCCTTTCCCAGCCGTGCCCACACACAGGCTCTCATCTCCCAAAGCCTCTCCACAGCCCAGCAGCTCTCACCCCAAACTGTGGGCACGGACCCAAAGGGACTGTCCCACCCCCTGGCACCCCTGGCACGCTCCCAGGGAAGGAGCATCTCCCAGGAAAGGAGCATCTCCCAGGAAAGGAGCATCTCCTGCTGCCCACGGGAGCCTTGCCTGGGGCAGAGCCCTGGCAGCTCCTGCCTTAGGAACAGACTGCTGCATTCCCACCTGGAAAGCTCCGGATCCCCATTTCTGTCTCTCCTGGGAAATGCCCACGCTGGCAGCTGGGGCAAGAGCAGAGTCCCTGGCTGCAGCCTGGCCTTCCCAGCGGGAACACCACGCTCCAGCTCCCTGCAGGCTCCCCCGTGCTGCAGAGCCCTGGAGACACCAAAAAGGCAACCCAGGAGCAAAAAAAACCCCACTTTATTTTAAAGCTTTTAAGGGAATATTGTGAAGAATGGAAAGGGGTTTTGATCTTTCTTTTTTCCCCAAACTCAAAAAAAAAAAAAAAAAAGCTTTTAAAATAAAGAGCTGACAATGTCTCTTATTTGAGTAATTCTTTGCCAGCAATAAATGTGTCACTCTAAAGTGCTTTATTTAGAAATAAAAAAATGTTTTTCTTCGTAGAGTGCTCCACGTTACAGCAAGTTACAGGCTGGGAACGAAATCCTCCTCCTCTCGCCGCGTCCCCCTCCCTGCGAGATACATTCATATATTCTCCTATAATCTGATCTAGGTTATAAAAATATAAAAAAAAGAGAAAAAATAGAGAGACATCTGGCTCTCCCACACATCTGACATTTCCCTTTATGCCTGGTTTAACTTTTTTATGACTGCCTGGGTTTGCTTCATTGGAGAATTTCTCCCTTCAAATGAGTTTCCTGTTTTATGCTGAAATTTTCCTTTAGACAAACCTGGTAATTTTTCAAGTTAAAATGTGTATGTTTTAAGCACTTAGGAAGTTTAAGGATCCGACTGACGGGGACATAAATCCCAGTTTATTCACTCTGGAGTCCCTGTGTCTAACCGATCCTTCAAAAAAAAAAAAAAAGAGGCAAGAATGAGCCTGGCATATTTTTTACTTGTTTTACAGTAAGGAAAAAAAAAAAAAAAGCCTCAAACTGTCAATCCAGGGAGTAATTTATTAGTGCCTGCTCACACTTCCAAGCCTTTATGTGCAAATCCAGGGAAAGCAGCCCTTCCTCAAGCACTCCCTTGTCTAACAGGAGATGAAAAGGGGTCAGTGGGGTCCCGCTGCTCTGGGGCAGCTTCTCCTCAGGGCATGGATGGGGGTGCCTGGGCAGTTCTGCCTCTGCCCGGGTACCACGGCCTCTCTCCCAGCCTCCTCATCCTCCCTCAGCTCCCTGTGGATGTCTCAGGATGTGGGATCATGTCCTGGACAGGGCAGGACCAGCCCTGGGGTTCGGAATGAGGAGGAGGAGGAAAAAGATACAATCGAAAAAGGCAGGAAAACAAACGACCGAAGCGGAGCAGGGAAGGAAAACCTGTCATGCCCTGAGGTGGTGCTGAACAGCACCTGCAGGTGCCTGGGCCCTCACTGGGGCTTTGGGAGCGCAGGTGACACTGCCAGGGGCCCGTGTGACACTGCCAGGAGCCTGTGTATGTCCCCAGGAGCACTCGGGGCACTGAGAGTCGCTGGTCTGGGCCCCAAGGACGCCGAGGTCAGGGGCTCTTCCAGGGCAGCGTCCCCAGAATCAGCCCTGGGAAGCTGGTTAAAGCTCATTTCTGAAAGGTTGACAGGCAAAACTTCAGGGAAGAGCAAGAAGGCAGGTTTGGAGAGATGCCCTCCTCCTCCCCCGAGCCCCACTCAGCTCTCTGACCCCAGCAGCCGAGCCCGACACCGGCACTCCCCCCTCCATCCTGGGCCTGGAATCTCCAGGGATGTTGGCTGCTGAGCCACCTGCCAGCCCGCCAGCAGAGAAATCAGGATCGCCTTCCCTGCGGCTAATTCCGCCCCTGGTTCCGGGGAGAAGCAGCCGGGGAGAGGCTCTGTGCGACACACGCATTTCCATCTCACCCCAGTTCCTCCAAATATCCATAAGGGATACTTGCTGCTGGGGGCTGGGAGGGCTCCCGTGCCCCCCTGGGGGCTCCCGTGTCCCCCTGCCCACCGCAAAGTGGCCTTAGGAGAGAGCGGCGGGGCCGGGGGGACCCGGTTCCAGCACAGGCTCAGCTTTCAGCATCCATCCAAATGTCTAATTAAATTTTCAGAGTGCTAACTGCTCGGGATCCAACGCAAATAGCTGCAGAAGCCAGAGGGAAAGTAGGGAAAGGAGGGAGGGGGGTCGGGGGCAGAAAGGAGGGAGAAACCTAAAACAAATAAATTAATTAAACAAATAAGCAGGGAGAGAAATAACAAAGGGAAAGTAAACTAAAAGCAGCGGCAGCCCTGGCCGCCAGAGCACTCATTAGCCGCGGGAGAGGAGGGAAGTGTCTCGCTGTCTGAGGCTGTCATCCTTCATCCTGACGAGCACTTAGGGAGTCGCGACCCCTTTCAGCATCGCCATACAGGCAATCAGCCCCTCGCATCGGTCACCGCCGCCGCGCCGCATCCCCGCCTCGCCAGCGGCGCGGGAAGAGGGATATTACACCCGCACGGCAGGCACGGGGGAGGCTGTGCCCCCCGCCTGCAGCTCGTGCCAGGGTGGGCAGGGAAGCGCCGGAGCCAGGGCAGGAGCTGCCGAGCCGCAGCCCCGCCCGGTGCCCGCAGCCCCGGCCCGGAGAGGCTGGGGAGCGGCACATGCCGAGCTGTCGGCAAACACGGAGCGCAGCTGGGTTTAAAGCGAAAAATCCAGTGTCATCTGGCAAGGAGGAGCCCGGGAGCGGCTTGTGGCGAGGGCAGGGGCTGGGGGTGGCTGCGAGCCCCGGGCCGGGGAAGGGGCAGCGCGGGGGATGCGCGGAGCCGGGCGGGGAGGGGGCACGGCCGGTGCCTCTGCCCTGCTCCCCTCGATATCCCCTTCAGGGATAATCTGGAGCTCGGCTGATGCTCAGGGAGGCTCGGCTGCAGCCTGGGAGCGCGGGGGCCGCTGCTCTCTGCCTCTGCCCTGCCCAGCGCATCCCTGCCTGGAAATGGGAGCAGCCGCCGGCCGGGTGCTCTTGGCGAGAGGAGGAGGAGGAGGAGGAGGAGGAGGA
>VYZP01045084.1:0-60481 GCA_013400635.1 Hypocryptadius cinnamomeus
CCTTTGTCTGCTAAGGATGGTAACACACATATCTAGGTATTTGTGATTCATGTCCAGTGGGCAGGCAGACTTGATTTCTGTGATGTTGATGCTAATTGCTGTTTTCCTCAGGTTGTCAAGAGAGAAGGCAGTGGGACAGAGTCTCCTATGATAGGCGATAAGGTGACCGTCCATTACACGGGATGGCTTCTTGATGGCACAAAATTTGACTCCAGTCTGGACAGAAAAGACAAATTCTCATTTGACTTGGGGAAAGGTAATATCTTGTGTTTGGTGCTGATTAATTTTGGTAATAATTGAGACGGGATTTCCTTGTGTGGCTCCTTTGCTTTTCAAACTGCCACCTGAACTTGTTTTCGGAGTTTAGTCTCTTAGAATGGCCCCATCAGAATGTCTTGGAGATTTTTCTGAATGAAAGAACTGTGTAGCCCCTTAAAAGGCCTGCTGAAGAATTTACAGGCCTCAGACAGAGCACTCCAGGAGAGCAAATCTGTCCTGAAATGTAGAGATAAAGGGCAGTTAAATAGCCAGAATATGCATTTTTTTGGTTGGGGTTTTTTTGGGGGGCAGACCTCAGTTCAGGAGTGCTTAATTGTGACCAGATACTGGGACAGGGTACACAGAGGCAGCTGTCTATTGATGAAACACACTCTCTTTTCCACAAAATTCTCAAGTTAACCCAAATATGAGTCTTTGAGCAGTGCATGTCTTCATTATAAAAATCTTTCATTTTTTGAAAATCTGAGCATCATTGCTCCTGCAAGTCTTATTACTCAATCTTGTATTCTTCCCTCAAGTTCCTTGCCTTCAGCTTTTTTAGAAAGTAGATAATACCTGCTTTTTAAAAAGAGGTAAATTAATTGTACTGCAATTTGAGATGATATTAAGCATACCTATTAATACAAGACTAATAGTCTACTTGATGGGTCAAAAGGAGCAGCAATTAGGACAGCTTGAGTAAGGGAGGGGAGTTTGTTACAGCTTTTCTTCCCTTTCAAAGGAATGTTACTACTTTCTTCCCCCTTTCTGTTACAAATGTGTGTAACTTTTAGTTACCACTGGTGCTGTTCTTTGCCAGCTGATAAAGTATGAACAGAAAAGGCTGTTGGTTTGGATTGTTTTCAAAACAGGAGCAGGCAATCTCTCACCCTAAGGCCTTCCTCTCGGAAGAGTTTATTGTTACTTCCTCACACTTGGGACTGTGCCAAGCACTTCAGCTGGTGTCTGTGTTCTGTTATTCTATGAAAAGAGTTGTTACACCTGCAATGAAGAAATGTTTGGGCCAAATTTGGGTCCCTGGGAAACTTCAGAATTTGATTAGGCTTAAAACTGATGTACACAAGTGAGAGTGAGCACAAGTATTTCTGCTGCCTTAGCTTTTCTATATTAAAAGTGATGATGCTCAGCTTTTCATGTGTGATTGGCATTTAACTTGTACAGGTGAGGTGATCAAAGCATGGGACATTGCTGTGGCCACTATGAAGATTGGTGAAATCTGTCGGATTACATGTAAACCAGAATATGCCTATGGCTCAGCTGGGAGCCCTCCAAAGATACCTCCCAATGCTACACTGATTTTTGAGGTAAGTGAGAGATGGTCGTTAAAGCTGTATGCTTGAAAATATGTGTGATGCAATATCTTTTCAGAACAGGATTGTTACGTTTTCTAAGGAAAATAACATGGTCTGTATTGGGTAGCATGGACAGAAGTTTAGTCTGGCTGCCACTGTTCTGTAATGGCTCAGGTTCTGTTCTCTTTGAATTTTTAAAACACTTGAATGATCTTCAGTGTTCAGTTGTAATTCTGCAGTTACGGAGTGATTTGCAGCAGTGAAGTGGAGGCTGGGAGGGCAAATTATTTCAGTGATAGACTGAAGTTGTTAAAATGAAATCCTTACTTGAGTGCTATGAAGTGAATTAATGTTATATTAAATGTTGTGAGGTTTTCAGCAACAGGAAAAGCAATTAATGCCCTCAGTAATACATTTTTTATACTTACTTGTGTTTTCTTTACAGCATTAACATTACCTTTTATGAGCCGTTCCAGGGAGAAAAGAGGTGATTGCCCCATGTAAACTGCTGGAATACAATATTTGAACAGCCCTGCAATTACAAACTCTCTTCTGTAGAACTGAGCGTTTCAGTCAGCCTCAAAGCACTATAAAACCAGTTTGGATTCAGGTTGCTGGTTCATTGCCAGAGTCTGTGCATCCAGGCTACACTGATCAATCTTGCCCCCACGGATGAAGTCCTGTGCACTCGCTCAGTGCTTGTGACTGACTTGGCAGTCTTGAGTTTGGCAGCTGGGTAACCCAGTTTGACAACTCACGTGGCCAGCTGCTCTCCTGGAGGTGAGCTGCATGTCTTGGTGAGCATGGAGCCAGTTATCCTTGGTGTGTCTCAGCCTCACCAGGAGAGGAGAGAGTTTATTTCCTACTGACCTTAAAAGTAATTTCTCCCCACATCTTCCCCCTCCTTCCCCAAAGCGGGTGGAAACAGCAGCTGTCTCTTGTGTGTTATTTCAGAAGTGAGAATGGTTGCTCAGAACGCTGAGGCTTGTATTTGATTTTTCCATGTAGGATGACATTAAAGCTGTTTCTGGAGCATACCCTGACAGTCTCAACAGGGTTTGGAGAGGTTGGGTTTTTCTTACTGTTGAAACAGTTCAATTTGCCAACAGTTGTTTCAAAATAAATTCTACCTGAGAGAAGGCAGACTCTTTTCTTAAGTGCAATTTTTAAAATTACTTTGCTCTAAAGCACTTAATCAATGGAATGGAGTCCTACAATTGGGAACATAAGGAAAGCTTTAAAACTGATGATTGCTCTGAGATAGAATGTTTTATCTAATATCTGAGAAACGTGAAAATAGCTCATGGAGTTATTCAAAGACTGAAAGTCTGTTTAGATTTTATTGGAAACAATGAGCATCTGTTAAGAAGGGTAAATTATACATAGAGTCATTTAGGTTGGAAAAAACCTTCAAGACCATTGAGTCCAATCATAAATCCGACAGTGCCAAGTCCATCACTAAACCATTAACCCAACCCAGTGCCACATCTACACCTAAATACCTTCGGGTAGGGTGACTCACCCACTTCCCTGGGCAGCCTGTTCTAATGCTAATATGCATTCTAAACCCCCCCTGGTGCACCTTGAGGCCATTTCTTGTTCTGTGATTTGTTACTTGGAAGAAGGGACTGACCCCATCTGGCAACAGCCTTCTTTCAGGGAGTTGTAGAAAGCGAGACGGTTCCCCCCCAAGACCCATCTTTCTCTCCAGGCTAAACACCCCCAGCTCTCTCAAGCAGCTCCTCATGGGACTTGTGCTGCAAACCCTTCACCAGCTCTGTTGCCCTTCTCTGGACACACTCCAGCACCTCAATGTCCTTCCTGAACTGAAAGGCCCAGAACTGAACACAGGATTTGAGGTGTGGCCTCACCAGTGCCTAGTACAGGGTGACAAGCACTGCCCTGGTCCTGCTGGCCACACCATTGCTGATACAGGCCAGGTGCCATTGGCCTTCACATAATTGGATATTGAATTTGCTTTGCATTTGGATAGTGTGTTTGCATTTCTTTTTTTTTCCCATGGACTTGTGAGTAATAGGATTAAAGATATATTCTGTGTGGAAGGATTAAAAAAATATTGCTAGCAGGTAATGTCACCTAAGGGATGACAGCTTACTCACTTTGAGTACATCAAAATTAATACCATTATTTCTGAAAAAGAATATAATGTAGAGCTGTTCGTAAACAGCATTTTCTTACATAGAAATCTGATGTTATTCATGGCTTTGTTGTATTGGATCAAACTACACGTGTTGCAGTGCTGTGTGCTTCTATGCAAGCGATACCAGGTGTAATCAGGGCTGAGCTGATGATTGAAATGCAAGCTAAAAGCTCAAGGCCTTCTACCTAGGCAGCACAGTAGGGCATTCTTAAAGGCTTAGCACTACTGCAGAGGGTGCATGTGGACAACAGAAAGCAGAGGAGCTTTCATTGTCCTTCAGCAAGAGGTAATACCTAAGACTGGGAGAAATAAAAGCATGAACAGCAAGATGGGATTTGGTCCATCAGGCTACTCCTGAGTCTGTCCCATGTGGTCACCCAGGTTATTCACTTCCCACTGGACTTCTCTTGATGCTGCCAGTCTGGCCCCTCCGTTTTCTGGGTATGCTTTTAGATAAAAGTAGTGTTTCATTCATGAGTCTTGATATCCCCTAATGCCTGCCTGAGCAGTTATGTTGAAGGGAAGAGGGGAGAAAGAAAAGGACCAAAGCTGCCTGTGATGGTTTTGTGCTTCCCTAACAAAATAGCCTGGGGCTCACGGGCTGCAACAAGTCAGCAGTGCTGGGTGTGTCCTGATTGTGAGTGTGGGTTGGAACTTAGATCCAGAACATTTTCCTGAGTTTATTAAGTTAAAGTAGTTTCTGGCTAGTATGACTCTCAAGCAGCTAAAGTCTCTTTAAGTTTCCACTCTTTTAGTTTCACCTAGGTTTACTTTTTATTACTTAACACAGTATCAGCAGGATTCTTTTGCAAGTGACTATCCCCATACCAAAATTTTGTAGAAGTTGCTTTACAAAAGACCCTTTAGAACTTACATTAAGAGATTTTTGTACCTGTGTCATCACACCAGCATTTTTTATGACAAGAAGTAATGCATGTCCTCTGATTTGGAAGTTGTTTTCTTTTTTGATCTGGTGGTGGTTTTGTGTTTTCTTCTTCATGATTACTTTTGCTGAGCAATATAAATAGCTAGATTATTCCATAGAATAGTATTGTTCAGGCTGGGGAAAAAAAAAAGGGGAGGTACACACCTGTATGGTCACCAGTAGGATGTTCAGGAATTACTTTTGTAAGACTGACTGAAAAGAAAGACCGGAGTATTATTTGTTACTAGGTATCAATTAAAATAAAAAGTGGAAGTACTGGTGGATATTCAGTTCCTTTTGCATTCCAGTTATCTGAAGTCCAATGTCAGGAACCTCCACAGCATTAGCTCTGAACTTTTTTTTTTAATGAGGTAGTCTAAACAATGCTGATTATAATTTCTTGCTTTTTTGTGCTTGGGAATAGTTTTCACTATTGTTTTACTCAAAAATAGGATATGGTGTTTTTTTTCCTTCACTTCATAGCAGCAATGACATACACCTTTTGTAACTAGACTGTTTTTCTATGTCATCGTGGTACTTCAACTTGAAACTATGATTTACATTTGCTTGGAAAGGCATGTGAAGATTCAGAGATTCAGACTGGATACCTGTCTCCTCCATTAACAGTAGCGCTTAAAAATGCTGAACAATTTGTTGCAGCAGCTGGTTTAAAGTTTCAGAGATCTCTGGAGGATAAATCCCATGAGTTACTAAATTGGTCTAATAAGAATAAATGCAAGGCTTTTTTTCCCTCCACAGATAGAACTTTTTGAGTTCAAGGGGGAGGACCTCACTGATGAAGAAGATGGTGGCATCATCCGAAGAATCCGTAAAAAAGGGGAGGGCTACTCCAGGCCCAATGAGGATGCACTTGTAGAGAGTAAGTGTGTTGTTACACAAATAGTGGATGGATTTGCAGTAAGGGATGGCAGAACCTTTTCACAATCTATAACTGCATGTCCTGAGGGAGAGGAATACTTGGCTTCTCTTTTCTGTACCAAGTAACTTAACAACCTAGAGTAAGCTTTCCTTCTCCTGTTTCTAGCAAGGTTTACATTTTCCAGCAGCAACTGTGTTTTCTGGTGATACTGAATCTGTTGAAGTGCTTATCTGATGACAAAAGGTGATTGAGTCTCATAAAGTATTTCCATGTGCTGAGGAACAAAAGGAGAAGTCATTCTGGCACTTGTTGTTGGAGTGGAAAGAGCAAACACTTAAATGAACAACGAAAAAAGAGGGGTTGTTAAAGTGAACAGCAGAAATTCTGTTTGCTGCCAGTAGCTGCCATGCCATAGGTGGCTGCTAAAAGAGAAAAGACTATTCAGAAGGAGGCTTTGGCAATTGTGTGTGTGCTGCCTGCCTGTATAGAACTCCCTGTGCACTCCTGGATACCTGCCCACTGCCATACATAGATACCTTCTGATTTCTCTCTCTGTTGTTCTGGTTTTTGTTACCAGTCCAATTTGAAGGCCGACACGGAGATCGTGTTTTTGACAAGCGGGAATTGCGGTTTGAGATTGGAGAAGGTGAGAACTTCGATATTCCTCATGGTCTGGAGAAAGCAATTCAAAAAATGGAGAAATCAGAGGAATCTGTGTTCTATCTCAAGCCCAGGTATGCTTTTTCTGGTGTTTGATACAGGAAGGGCTTATACTAATCATCTGGCAAGAAAGAAATATTTTGTTATAATGCCTTTCAGCTTTTTTCATTGATGTGGTAAAAACTTGGATCAGCCCCAAAAATTGATGTATGAGAAGTATCGTGCTTTGCCACTTCATAGTGAAGCAGTAGCAGTCCAGAAAAAATTTACTTAAGTCTCCGTAATATTGACCTCTGAATATTTTTGGAAAACATTGTTGCTCTCTAACTTGGGATTTTTGTGATCCCGCTTCATGACTGATTGCTGTAAAACAGTGCATATGTAGACTTTGATATAGGCAGAATTTTCTCTTTACAGTGAGAAACTCTTTCCATCTGAAACAAGTGGAATTGCACAGACTGTTTTCATCAAACTCTATTTATTTCACTTTTTATTGAGGTTTTTTTTTAAACTGTAACTGAGTCTAATGGGAGCAGAAAAGGAAAGCAATCTGATCTAGAGGGTTTTCCTGCTAATATGCAGCTCTTACTGGAGTTGCATTGCAGTACCTTTCTGTAAGCATTTCCTGTTTACCAGCTGGTTAGCAGTGTGTTAAGTGTACAGCTGCTCACCTAATCTTGGTATTTATTCTCTTTGCTTTTCTAAGAATAGAACTAAAGTACAGGTGCTCTGAATGCAACACTCAGTTTCAGACCATGAATATTAAATATGATAGTTGTAATTTGAAAGCTGGTTGTTTTGGTTTGGTTTTTTTTTGATGAGGGGATGACTTGCTTTTCCTTAAAGTAAACTAAAAAACTAATAAAATAATAGGAGCTGCTAAAAGATTAATGAAGTCAATACTAGGTTTCTCTTACTTTCTTCTACCTTGTATTTGCTAATTTTAGAATTGTACCTAGAATTCTTCAAGCCTTTGCCTTGTAATAATAATTTATGCACATCCCAAATTTGCATGAGGTTTTTGTCTCCATCTTCCTATGCAGCAAATATAGCTGGATGGATAGTTTTGAACTCTATAATTTTTGTTTCCCTCTCCCCACCCCCATTTTACAGCTATGGTTTTGGAAGTGCTGGGAATGAGAAATTTAAGATCCCTCCAGATGCAGAGCTGCAGTATGAAGTGAAACTCAAAAGCTTTGAAAAGGTGAGAGCAAGAGATGAAATCCTAAAGAGATCCGGGGCTGGGGGAAGAAGTGGGAGTGCAGCTTAAACGATGACAATGGAGTCCTTGAATGGTGATGTGAAACAGGGAGGCCACTGTTGTCAGAGATGATGGTGACATGCTGGGAGCTCTTGGCTGAAATAGTCCTTATTCTTCCTGTATCCCTGTCTGTTGCCATCTCTCATGCTCTAGGCTGGTTACTATTAGCAGTGCAAAGCTCTGCTTTGCCAGACTTATCTCAACCATACTGTTAGTGGGAAACAGCATAGCTACTTGATTTCCCTGGAAGTTGTATTGAAGTTGACTGGAACTGTTGCTTTTTGGGTAGGCTAAGGAGTCCTGGGAAATGAACACAGATGAGAAGTTAGAACAGAGCAGCATTGTGAAGGAGAGAGGCACTCAGTACTTCAAGGTAAGTTACAGTCCCCAAGTAATAATAGCATTTTTTGGTCCATGTTATGAGTTGATAATGATGTTTACAGCTTCTGTAATTTCTGAGTGATGTTCATTGTATTCTGTGAGATTTTACAGGGAGAGCTGGAGGGGAATGTGTCTTAAAAAAAAAGAAACTCAGTTGGATTATCCAAAGAACTAATTCTGCAGGGAGCTCTCTGTTAGAGCTGTTTGCTGTATCTACAGGTAACACTGTAGGGTGTACAGAATTTCAGTTCCTGCTGTGGGACAGTGCTATGAGCAAACAGCATTCATTTGGATAGATGTGTGGAGAAGCTGTTTAAAACAATTTCAGTAGCTAAAGGAAGAGTTTCCTATTATCTTTGTATTGCATTTTGAGAATTCCCCATCTTCTCTTATTTTTGTGTCAAAAGTTGAATATAAAGGTAGGATTCAGTGAAGTATCAATGCTGGCATATACCCCTAGCTCTTGTGGGGAACCAGTTAAGTATTCCTAAAGATTTTCTGATCCTGTGCAGGAATGGCTCTCAGAAGTATTTTTGATGACAGACGTTACTTTTTGATCAAATGGGGTTTTTTAGATGTATCGCTCACGGCAGGCAAAAGGCACGAGAGGGAGATAAAAGTTCCTGTGATGAGCTGTGTGGTAATTGAGCTGCCTTGTTTACAGGAGGGGAAATACAAGCGGGCAGCATTACAGTACAAGAAGATTGTGTCGTGGCTGGAGCACGAGTCAGGACTCTCCGAGGAGGAGGAATCAAAAGCCAAAAGCCTGAGGCTTGCTGCCCACCTTAACTTAGCTATGTGCCATCTCAAGCTAAAGGAGTACTCCCAGGCTTTGGAGAACTGCAACAAGGTAGTAGGAGTTTGTTTGTTCTTAAACTGCACAAGCAGTGTGACAGTTTGTCTTGCTTTCAGCATTTTAGGGACAACAGGCCAATGTAGTGTTTGGTCTCTTTCTTACCAGCTGTCATTTGGGTAATACGGAATTTTTAGTGCACTAAAAATATCCAACAGATTATTTTCATAATTAATGCCCTTTGAACATCTTTTACTAACTTGCTGCTACATTGAGAATATTCAAGTATTTACAAATAAGAACACTTGAGATGTGGTGAAGGTAGTCATGTTGGCAAAGTTCTTTCAAAGAGCAGGATTACTCTCTGACTAAATCGTAGACTTGCTGGTTCTCTTGTCAGATAGTCTACTATATTCGTTCCTCTTTGTACTTCTGCTGTATTCCACTGACTTTATTAGTAAGCCCTGACAAGACTCATAAGTCTACATCAGAAGGTACAGTTGCTAGCAGTCACTGGTGTCCTGACTGCATATAGTTTTTATAAAAGAAAAGTAATTACTGAGCGTGGCTTTGTTTTTTTTTTGAATGCAGGCGCTCGAATTGGATAGTAACAATGAAAAAGGCCTCTTCCGGCGTGGAGAAGCTCACTTGGCTGTCAATGACTTTGAGTTGGCCCGAGCAGATTTCCAGAAAGTGATACAACTTTATCCAAGTAACAAAGCTGCCAAAGTGCAACTGGTGACTTGTCAGCAAAAAATACGGGAGCAGCATGAGAAGGAGAAGAAGATGTACGCCAACATGTTCCAAAGGCTTGCAGACAAAGACTTAAAGGTAAGTAACGCTACTCTGAACATTACAGGAGGTGGTGTCATGTGTAAGACAAAGAACAGTGGTTTGGGTACTCACCTTGCTTCTTATTACAGATAATTATAGCAGGAGAACACTCAAGTAGAACACTGCTTTGGGGAGCAGGGATGGAACTCAAAATGCCAACAGTCAAAATTATTAGGCCATCTTGCTTGAACAGGAAAACCAGGAGTACAAACCATTGCACAGAAAGCTTTTATCTATTTCAACTGAGTTTGCAACAGACCAGTGTTAATCAGAAGGCAGTTGAAGTGATGAGATGCAAACATGACAATGTTCTAGAAGTGGAAAAAGCACCTATTCCTCTAGAACCTATTGCAAAGAACAGGCTGTTCTGGTGCCTGGGGTGCCCATCTAGTGAGAACTTGTGTCTGTCATACAGAGGGTGCTGAGCACCATCTTGCTTCTCACAGAGGCATTAGGATGTGGTTGATGGTCTCCATTACAAATGTGACAGATAGATTATGAAGTGCCAGAAGATTGGTTATTCTGCTGTATGGATGGTTTTCCTAATAAACTTTCACTAGAAATGTTAGTAAATGCTAGTTCAGTTAATAATGGCAGTATGTGAATACAGGTTATAACAAGATTGTATTAGCTAGCAAGAAACATTTCAGGTTACTGGTGAGAATCACATATCCTGAGAAAACCTTCTGGTTCTTTTCCTTAAATCTAATGGTCTAGAAGGACAAGACGGACCTTTAACTTCTCAGACAAATCTGGGATTTATGTCAGACTCAAATTTCCTCAGTAGCAGTGGGGAGTACAGAAGTTTGTATCTTGTGGGGTTATTTTCACCTTTCCGGAATAAGCATGGAGAATATTAAAAATTGCCAGATACTGGTACATTAATTTCCTTTGGTTAACTGTGTCATTGAGTGTTTCCAGAGGCATGATGTCCTCAGATGAGTGTATCCTGACAGTGCAGCCATTTCAGACTGTCAGCTGGCAATTTCCTGCATGAAATGCTTCACTCTGTCTCTTCTCGGCTAAAGCAGCCTGATGTCAACAGTCCTTTTGTATTGGAGCTTAAAAGAAAGTATTCTGTACTTCTAGACACAGTGATGTAAAGTCACACAGTATCTTAATTTTGGTAGGCTTTAATAAAAAAATCTCAGAAATATAAAGATACAGCAACTAAAGTAGAATTATTTCACTGTTGGGCATCTTCACTTCTGAAATGGCAGGATTTAATTGCCAGCTGTCAGGCTCTGTTGTGAAGGATCCTTTCAGCTAGTACAGCTGCTGGGAATTTTGCTTCCTCCACTAGGTGTGGGATACAGCAAGATCTGTTGAGATAGGAAGTGTGGATTGCTGAAACAAGCTATACCCACTAAAACTTCAAAAGCCTTGAGCTTTCTTCAACTCCTAAGACAGATAATTGGTAGAGTAATATTCTTGGCAAAAGGCAGACTCATAACCTTTGCACTGCAGACTGTTTGGGACGTTGGAAAAACATGGCACTTAGTCCCAGTTTCCCTATCTGCTTGGGATAGCGTCAGTTTAAAGTTGTAGAATCCTTTAGGTCAGACTCCAAGCAAATGTAAATGAAGGGTTGTTATTTGGCATCTAACACTGGACACAGGATTTGAGGTGTGGCCTCACTATTGCCAAGTACAGGAGGACAATCCCTGCCCTGATCCTGCTGGACACACTATTGCTGATACAGGCCTGGATGCCACTGGCCTGGTGAATTCTTCCCAACAAGTTAGATGATCTTGGGAATGTGCAATGTGCTGTTTTTGGGGGTTTTTTGGTGTTTTGCTTTTTTTTTTTTTTTCTCTGAGCCATCTGGCCTGCCTTAAATGGATATGGTTTTATATGAAATGGGATTGATGGAACTATAAACTGTAAAGGATGCTTACTCCCTGGGCCAGTCTTGAGGTAGTTTTCTTGCAAGAAAAGCTTGTTTCCCTCTTACTGCATTTATAGTGTTGCTTTACTCTAGCTCCAGCAGTGTCTGTTAGGGATGGTGTAGGAGAAGTTCAAAGTTCTGGAGAAGAGAGTTTGTTTACTAAATGTCTTCTGATTACTAAGAAGATAGCTTGCACTGCAGTTCTGATGTTCCTGACACAGTCCATTAAATTCAACAGCCACACTTGCACCAGTAGTTCCTTTCATTAATTTGAAAAGTTCACATACATAAAATGTGAATTTTTGAAGGTCAGGGTGTTTATCACCTTATCTTAAGCCCAGGATTGGTAGCTAACAGATTTTCTGTGGAGAGAAGACTTAACTCTTGTGTGCTTTGTGGAATGCTTCTAAAGATGAAAAGTTGATCTTTGATGCATGAATGCTCTTTTAAATGTGGTTTTGTATTGCAGCCAAATTGATGTAAGATTTTAAGGATTCTGCCTGTTTCTCTCCCCATTCTGCTCTTCCAGGATTGTATGCTTAAGACTCTGCTTGTTTTTGTTTGGTTCTCATCTAAGATCATCATAAAACAAATTGCTCAAGATGCTGGGCTGACAGGTGGAATAGCAATTCCATTGCACTAGGTTTTGGGATGAGAAAGCCAAGACATTTTTACCTCCCCTTACTGTGCTTGAAAATTATTACAAGGTCAGGATGTGCTGGTTATGCCCTATTGTAACAGCTGACCTTGGGGCCCTACCTCATGGCTCTGCCTTCCACACCTTTTTATGAGGAAGATGCACCAGGAGAGGGCTTTATAGCAGCCACATTGTCAGATCATATTTTCTTCCAGTTAAGCTCTTGCACAGGGCATCCAAATCACTGTTGTTGAGTTTGAAGTGTCTCTTCACAAAACTAGTTGTCCAACAAAGATACTTCGTATGCTGAGTGCAAGTGTACCTCGTACAAGTTGGGTCAGGGTGGGCCATGGGAATGGCTGAAAATTGATGACATTAATATTGAAGCAGGGCAAAAGCAGTTCCTGCAGAAGCTTCATAAATAAATTTCAGTTAAAAGACTTGTAAGAAATTGTTGTGTGGCAAGTGGGTGCAGGCCACATTAAGAATCATAACCACCTAATACCACTATTATATTTTGGCCTCCTCTACACTGCTTCTGGTTTCTTAGATGCATGAAAATTTTTGGTTTGTCTTGGCTGAAGATCCTAATATCTTAATTCAGTCTGGCAGGGTAGACAAGCTTTCCAAGTAACAAGAATCAAACAATGTTTGTGCTAGCAATTTTGTATAACGTATTAATATATTTTCTTTGTCTCTCTATTTAGTCATCTGCTACTCTTCAGACAAGCCACACTGAAGATGCAGAAATGAAAGATGCGCAGAATGGAGTTGAAGATAAATCAGAAGTTGAAGCAGAAGCATAAGAAAACCCCTATTCCATTAGTTTTGTAAATGAAAGAATTTCCAGTGAATTAGACCTTTATTTTTCTACCTGGTTGGATAGTGGCTTCAAGGGAGCAGAGGCTGAAGCCACCATGCCACAGTCAGTTACAGCTTTATGTGGCTGTTCAAGAAGCTGAGTGGCAGCATAAATCTGGTTTAATCCTAGTGACTTTATTTATTCATTCAGCCTCTGTTACTGTTTGGGTTTTGTCTGGATTTGCTCTGCTTGGTTTATTTGCATTTTCATAGAATCATAGAATGGCTTGAGTTGGAAGGGACCTCAGAGATCTAGTTCTAACCCCCCCCTGCCATGGACAGGGACACCCTTCACTAGACCATGTTGCTCAGAGTTCCATCCAGCCTGGCCTTGGATACTTCCAGGGTTGGAGCATCTACAGCTTCTCTGGGCAGCCTGTTCCAATGCCTCAACATCCTCAGAGTAAAGAATTTCCTCCTAATACCTAATCTTAACCTGCCCTCTTTCAGTTTGAAGCCATTCCCCTTTGTGCTGTCACTACTTGCCCTTGTAAATAGTCTCTCTCCATGTTTCTTGTAGGCTCCCTGTAAGGTACTGGAATGCCACAGTTTGGTCACCCCAAAGCCTTCTTTTTCCAGGCTGAACAATTCCAGTTCTCTCAGCCTTGTCATAAGGACACGTGCTTCATCCCTCTAATCATCTTGGTGGGCCTCCTCTGGACTTCCTTCAAAAGGTCCATGTCCTTCCTGTGCTGGGTACCCCAGGGGTGGATGCAGTGTTCCAGGTGGGGTCTCAGCAGAGTACAGGGTCAAAATCTGCTCCTTCTCCTGCTGCCCATGCTGCTTTGGATGCAGCCCATGTTACAATTGGCTTCTGGGCTGTGAGTGCAAATTGCCAGCTCATGTCCAGCTTCTTATCCAACAGCACCCCAAATCCTTGGCAGGGCAGCTCTGGATTTGTTCATCCCCCAGCCTTTATTGATACCAGGGGTTGCCCCAGCCCAGGTGCAGCACCTTGCACTTGACCTTATTGAAGCCTCATGAGTTTCACATGGGCCCACTTTTCAGGCTTGTCCAGGTCGCTCTGGGTGCCATCCTGTCCTTCAGGTGTGTCAAGGGGACTGCTCAGCTTGTTGTCACCTGCAGATTTGCTGAGGGTGCACTCTACCCCTTCATCCGTTGATAGTAACACTGGTCCCAGTATGGGCCCCTGAGGGACATCACGTGTCACTGGTGTCCATTGGGACACTGAGCTGTTGACCACTAGCCTGTAGATGTGACTGTACAACCAATTGCTTATCCATCAAACAGTCCACCCACTGCATCCATCTCTGTCCAATTTAGAGAGAAGGATGTTGTGGGCAACTCTGTCTAAGGCAGAAAATTACAGAAATGAAGGTAAATGACACCTGTAGCCCTTCCCTTGTCCACTGATGGAGTCACTCCATCATTGAAGCCCACTAGGCTGCTTAGATGGGACTTGCCCTTAGTGAAGTCGTGCTGGCTGTCCCTGGTCACCTCCCTGTCCTCCACGTGCCTTAGCATAGCATCCAGGAGGATCTGTTCCATGATCTTCCCAGGCGCAGAGCTGAGGCTGACAGGTCGGTAGTCCCCGTTTTGTCATCGGTGGTTTTCTTTCTGGTTCCAGCTTTCTTTAATCCCAGGTTCTGCTTTCTAAATTTATTTCCTTGATTTGCTTCAAGTAATCAGCTTTTTTCAGGAGTCCTCATGCGAGACTTAAGAACAAATTGGCGCTCCCAGTTCTTCTGCCTTGGGATTGCCCTCTTTCCCCCTGTTCAGTAGGGAGTCCCTTCCATTAAATATTGTAGCCTTTCTTGTATGCCTCCTCTTTGCAAATTGCTGAAGGTGAAGACTGTGAAGTCACAGCTTAAGTAATAAAGCTCCAATTAAACTCAAGAAAACTGAACTTTTCGTGGGTTTTTATTGGAATTTGCACAGAATTGAGAGACTATACTGTCCTTTGATCAGTGTTTTCTTGTCCACATAGCCAGTGTCGTGATTATTTTTCTGTGTTGTCTGTTCATTACCATAGAAAATTCCCACAATATTTGATACAGTATTTACCCATATATTTGCAAAAGGGAAAAATTATGTTGCTGGAAACTGCATAAAGTCTGTAACCTGTGCATAGAGGTTGTTCTATGTTCATACTGCTACCTTCCTCTTCACCCCACCACATTGTAAAACTGGACCAGAGGGGAAAAAAACCCAAACCAATACATCTGAAAGTGACTGGCTTTGAAGTGAAAGTAAGGGATATAATGGCTTACATATTGAAAATACTTTTAATGAACTACAAACTCCTCAGTGATTCTAATGTCTGCTTACCCAGATCTCACAAGAAGGCTATTACTCAGTATTCTGCTTCTTTCTGCAGTTTGTGTGTCTTGTTTGGGGGTGGGTGTGCTTTTGAATTTTGTGGGGGCTTTTGGTTGGGGTGGGCTTTTTTTGTCTGAAGGCATGGAACATAGTACTCAAACTCAACTGCTGTTTATCCTATCACGTGGTGTTAAATTCAGCATCTCTAGTGTCCTGTTTAAAGACAGGGGCAGAAGGGGCAAATTTTTCGCCTGCTCTGCAGAAGAAAGGTAGAAAATCTGTTTCTCTCAGATTAAAATAAATGGAGTTTTTTTATGGTGAGAAAGATGTCTTTGCATGGCATGCCATGGGCTGGAATTTGTGTGTGTATTGCAGAGAGTATCCCTGTTTTAACGTGTAATACAGTGTGAATTCCTGGTCTCCTTTGCTGAAACAGAAGTACTGTGTAAGCACTTAAACTCAGTGGAGCCTGGGGGAGTGCCAGTACCTGTCCTGCAGCAGCTTGGGCCCTGGAATTGTCACCAAGCAAGGGCTGCTTGGAGTGCTGCCCTGGCCCAGACACCAAATTCAGCACTTGCTGCTGGGTTAGAGCTGGGAGCTGCGGTGCTCTGAATCTCATGGGGTGGGTGTGATAGGACAGAGGCGAGAGAGATGCTTGGGAGGTCACTTCACTTAAGGAAATGCTGATTTCATTTGTCTAATAAAGCCTTAGGGTTGCCAGGTAATGGGGGTGATTTTCATGAGCTCTGACTGTAGTAGCAGCCCCGTGTATGTGAAAAAGTTATACCAAAGCACTGCCCCCTCCTGTGGGAAACAACACTGTGAATGTCAAGTGGGGTTAGAAGAAGGGATTTATAGACCTAGAAAAACAGTTAAAGGGGACAGGAATGCCAAGCCAGAGTACTTCTTCAGCAAGTAAATACCTTGATTTGTTGCTATTTATTCCTGGAAATACAAGCCTCTGTGGCTTAAACTGGTTTTGCTGCTAAAGCGTAGGGCCAAGTCCTAATGATAAATTTCGAATTGTTGAACAGCAGTTTTCAAAAATCTCCTACAGGCATGATAGTTGTACATGTTTCTGAAAGCAAAAAGTGATTTCTGTGGCACATCTATAAAAAATCTAGTCAATGGTGCATCTGTTGTTAAGTGTGAGCAGTCTTGAGAGTACCACTGTGCCCTTGTTGTTACTACATAAACTATGAAATGTTTGAGAATGTAAATCTGTTTAGGACACTAAACATGCCCTGTTCAGGCAGCTGAACGGATGTTCTGTGCTGTCTTTTAAAAGTGGGTCTGGTCGCCGGCAGAAGGTGGCAATACTGGTATTTGTGAGTGAGGTCATGCATGTAAATTTCAACTATAAACTTCGTTATGTATGTCCTTATAGAGGAAAAAAAAAAAAGAAAACAATGCTTAAAATAAACAGTTACAGTCCTGACTTTGTAAAGCGCACCCGCTGTCTCTGCGTGTATAAATCCTTTCCGGTGTGCGGTGTTGTTGTGAGGGGGCAGCGGGCGGGCCCTGCCGCCGCCCCGCCCGCGCTCCCGCCATTCCCTGCGCCCGGGCCGCCATGCGCTCCGTCAGCTACGTGCAGTGCGTGGCGCTGGACTTCGCCGGCAGCCTCTTCCCGCACGCCATCTGCCTGGGGGACGCCGACAACGACACGGTCCGAGCCCGGAGCACGGGGTGGGGCGGGCGGGGGAGCCCGCGGTGCCCTCTCGGAGACGGGGCCAGCACGGGGCTGGGGGGAAGCACTGAGCGGCTGGTGCGGCCCCAGGGCAGGTGCCGGCAGGAGCTGGCGGGGCTTGGCGGGCGCCTGGTCAGAGCCCCCGAGGAGTTCCCCTGCGAAGGGAATGTTTGCTGGGCTGCAGCGGGTCAGGGCTTCCCTCGCTGGGTGGTGCAGAGCCAGAGGGGAGCTTAACTTCTCTTAATAGACAGTCACCTGTCACTGATGGATGGGGATGTGGTGGTGCTCTGCTGGGCACAGCAGATCACAAACAGGGTAGAGCCAAGTCTCGGTGTCTCTTGACCCGTGTGAGGGATGCGTGTGCATTGGGAGTGTTGCTGTCAGCCCCTGAAATGGTTGGTTTGGGTTGGTCTGTAACTAGGAAGAGGTTAGCTTAGCCAGCTGTATGTCAGCTGTTTCTCCTCAACAGCCAAGGTGTTTTACAGCCTTATCCCGGAAAGTATCATGGCTAGCAATGCAGTAGGTGATTAAAGAGATTTCCCCATAAGAAGTTTTCTGTAGGGTAAGGTGTGCAGGGGGTTATGAAATGCACACCATTTAAATACACAGAAGCATGATGCAGGAGATGGGATAATGGGAGTAGGCTCATCAGCATGGGTGGTTGGTGATTTTTAGAAATCTTCTTTAAAGAAGTAATCGCCATTCTGAAATCCCTTTACCCCTTCAGCAGTGAGATTGGACATCCTATGTAAATCTGTTGTAAGTGTTCTTGCACTCACTTCCTGGATGGTTGTATTTTTATCATTGCCATCATCTTCCTTAGGTGATTCAAGTCAATGTTTGAAGGATGGGAGATGGAGTAATGATGATTCTTTTAACATCCTAGCAGGATGTTAAAACAGTCAGTGACACAGCTCTGAAACAATGAGTGGAGAAGCAGTGGGTAACAGGATGTTTCTCTAAGGAGCTGTTCCCCATCTCTTTTATCCGGAAGAATAAAATTAAGGCTTTTATATTTTCCCCGACCTTCCATTTTGATTCAAGATTGTGTCTTTAATTCATTTTGTTTTGCTGCTTCTTCCTACAGAGTGATTTTTAGATATGAATTTTGAAATTCTTACTGTTAATGTAATTGTGGATTTCTCCCTACTAACCTAATTTTCTTGTACAGCTGAATGAACTCGTGGTGGGAGACACCAATGGAAAGCTCTATGTTTACAAGAATGATGATAGCAAGCCCTGGGCTGTGCGATCTTGCCAAGGAATGGTCAGTTCTTGACAAATTTTCTAAATGGGTGGGCCTTTTGGTGTATGTGCAGCCAGCTGTCCTTGTCCTTTGCCTGGGAATATGTAGGCTGGAGAGGAATGGCAGCCAGAACTGATTCTGATGTCTTTCATGTAATTATTCAAGACCCTGCTTTTGCCTACAGCCACTTGGGCTGGAAGTGATGAACAAACTAATGGACAAACATAGAAAGTGGGCTTCTGTCCCACCTTTACCCTGCTCTGTGCACTGTAGGGTTTGCCCCGGGCTCTGGCCAGTTGTGTTTCTGTCCCTTGACTCTGCTGTCCTTGGCCTTCAAAAGGCTGTTAGGAGTTCAAGAGATTCTTTATGGGAGAGGAGGGGTGTATCCTAGGGTGCTGGGTTGGGTTGCCTTTTCTCATGGATGGCCTTGTTTTCTTTTGCAGCTCACGTGTGTCCGTGTGGGAGATGTGTGCAATAAAGGAAAGGTGAGAGAAGCCAAACTCTTTCCAGCTCTGTCTGTAGGGCATGTGGGAGGTGTTCAGGAGATTAGGGTCATGTCATGTGCTGAGTGTGACAGAGGAGGACAGATTGCAGGTGCTGTCTCTCCAGGGTCTGCCTTTGCTCATAGAGTTTTAGCACTACTGTTTTTAAACTGCTCCTCTGTCTATATGTAACTGGTATTTTTCTGTGAGCCTTATGAGGGCTTTAGAGAGCAAGGAAATCCATCTTATCTTCAGAGAGCATTTTTGATTTCCATGTGCCTTGTGAGAGCACCACAAGGCTTTGGTAGTTTGAGGGCTGCTCCTTTTGCTCAGTGGCTTTTGCCTTTCTTGGGCTGATGTCTGCTGTGGGCCATGGTCCTTCTTCCACTTGGCTGTGTGCATTTAAGGTCATCTAAACAAGACTGAGACATGGAATAGTCTGGACTCCCAAGCAAATTCCACTGGGTCTACTATGACTCCTTTTGTTGGATTGCTGTTCCTGGGGGTTAAGCCAAAACCAATGAGTCCAAAGGTCCCAGTTCAGGCACCCTGCCCGAAATACTGTAGCTGTGTTTCCTCTAGTGGGGAGCAGAGCTGACGTGAGCATTGAGAAAGCCACACATTGTTTGAAGATTGCACACGTATCCACTCGATACTGTAGTGTGACAAGGATGAACAAGAAGTTTGGACCCTGCCAGTAGCAGAGAAGTTCATGTGCTGGCCAAAAACCTCGTGTTCTGTAGCAGTCATTGATCCTGATTGATCTACCTTTGTGTCTTCCTTTGCCCTGCTGTGGGACAGCTTCTGCAGTTTCTAAAAGAGGAGGAAGAATTAAAAGGCTTTTCTTTTCCCTCACAGAATTTCGTGGTGGCAGTGAGTGCAGAAGGCTGGTTTCATCTTTTTGACCTGACTTCTCTGAATTCAAAACACCCAGATGCTTCAGGCCACCATGAGTTGGCAGGGGCAGAAGAGCAGAAGCCAGTGTTCAAGCAGCACATTCCTGCCAACACCAAGGTCATGCTCATCAATGACATTGGTGAGCCACAGAGCTGGTGTGGGAATGCAGGGTGAAGGGGTTTGTGTGTGAGGCAGTGGGGAGAGAAGGTTGGGGGGGACATGCAGTAGGAAATTACTGTCTTGCTGAAACTGACACTCCAACAAACCACAGCCGAGTCATGGAAGGGAGAAACAAGAACTTCAGAATTTTTCTGAGGTGCAAGCTTTCATTATGGTTGGGGTCCTCAGGGATGGTAACTGTGGAAACCATCAGAGCGGTTTCTGCATTTTTGGGCTCTTGGGGCTTGAGAGAGTCCGTCTGTCTTTTGCTCTTCTCTGCAGATGGAGATGGGAAGTGTGAGTTGGTTGTGGGTTACACTGACAGGGTGGTCCGTGCCTTCCGCTGGGAGGACTCGTCGGAGAATCCAGACCATGTCTCTGGGCAGTTGATCCTGTTGAAGAAATGGCTTCTAGAAGGTCAGGTAAGGAAAAAGGATGTTCAGAGCAGTACTTGTCATACAGTCTTCAAGAGGTGGCTTTTTCAAGAGAAGAAGCACAGAATCTCAGTCCTGTGAAGAAAACAATTGTCATGTCGATGGCTTGAGAGGAGATTTGCCCAGTGACTTTTCTGTACAGCTGGTAGTTGGTCTGAGAAGCAGGTGCTCTTGCCTGATGGGAGAGCATTAGTGGGAAGTACTAGTGTTGTTTTAATGGGGTTTTTGATAAGGAACCAAACTTTTATTGAACTTGGATGTTTTACTTGCAGCCGAATTTGTTCAGCTGCTGCTCAGCTCTGTCAGAAGATTTGTCACATTCAAATTTAGTTGCAGGGAGCACTGTAAACCTTTTGGAGTTCTTGACTCTATCCATGTTTTTCCTCTGCCACTGTAGGTGGACAGCCTGTCTGTGAACCCAGGCCCTGATGGCTCACCAGAGCTGATGGTGTCACAGCCAGGCTGTGGCTATGCCATCCTGCTGTGCACCTGGGACACGGAGCAGCGGGACGCAGCCGCGGGAAGGGACGGATCTGCCCCGAGCAGGTGAGGGTGTTCCTGCAGGGGTACATGAGCACATGCCACTGTGGATGCCTGTTACAGGGTGCTGCCACCACGTCACTGTTGTGAAGCAGGGCGTGCTGTCACTGTCCTTGCTTCAGTGACCTGCTGTGCTGCTGGCACCCCATCAGTTAAGCCTGCCTACACCCAAGCTTCCATGAACACTCTTCGTGTCTCTGTCACAAAGATGAATACTGCTGCTTTCCTTGTATCCTGCTCTCTTCTTGAACTGGGCAAGGAGAGTGGCAAAACCAGCTCCCTGAGGGTTCCTCACTACTGGGAGCTAAGGTAGGGAAATGAGTGACCTAGATTTCCAGAGAAAAGTCATCAGATTGCAGGGTAACAGCTGAGAGACTGGGCCAAACCATATACACCTGAAGCCCAGGATAAAACTGGGTTCATTCTCTTGTTTTCTGCAGATGAAGCAATTAGAAGTTTTCCTAATGAGACCACTGGCAGCCAGTGCTGTAAATCACAACCACAGCAACCAGGCTGAGCAGTCAGGTGCTTGTTACTGTCTTGGTGCTGGAAGGACCCTGGTGGGGAATTCGGGTGCTTCTGTGGTGTTCTGTGAGGCTTCGAGGCAGACACAAAAAACTGCAGCAGGAGGGAACCTAGGCAAGTCTCCTTGATGTCTTAGAGAACTCAGTGGAATGGTATCCTGTTAGCCAAAAGCCAGGCCCAGATGTAATCTCTCACCAACCTGTTCAGTCTGGGCAGATGCTTTGTGAGAGAAAAGCAGCCAGGCTTTTCTGACAGTAATGGCAAAAACTGTCCTTTTTTTCCTTTATCGGAATACAGGCCTTACTGATTTTTTTTTTTTTAGCTCTTTTTACAATTTTTATTTAATGTGTCAAATCATTCTCGGTTTGTGTTTTTAAAAATCAGTATTTAAAAATCAATATTTCTTTAATACCTGGGGTGGCATGCATTTTCTTCCTTTACCATTAAAGGGCTCAACCTGTTCACAAACTCTGTCACTGTCTGGATTTGTAGAGCTTTGGAATACACTGCTCCTGGAATTGTTCTGAGACAGTCCCAGGTGTGGTTCCCTAACTTTTTCCCTGTTGTCTTTCTCTTTCCCCAGTGAGGCCCCTGTTCGAGATGTGATTCTGCACCAAACATCTGGGCGGATTCACAACAAGAATGTCTCCACTCATCTGATTGGTAGCATTGCCCGAGGTGAGAGATCAGCAGCTTGGGGACTCCAGCCCAGCAGTTGCCCCTGCTGGTTTTTCAGCACAGAATGAAGTCAGATTTCCTGTGGTAGAAAAAAAAACTGTGAGAGGCTGCTGCAAGAACACAGGGATCTCAGCCTCTCTTAGCCAGCTCCCAGAGAAGGACAGTTGGATATTTGCATGTGAGCTTTTTATAGCCTTTGTCCTTCCCTAGGTAGCCCTTAACCTTCACTCAGCACAAGAGTTTTTCTGCAGCCTCTGCTGACCTGCTTTTAGACAGTTTGAATGGCTGCCATGCCAATCTCCTACAGATGTCCTTGATCCTTGCTTCTGCGTGGCTGCAGCTTGTGACTCCTTCTTATTTCCTAGATGCATCTTTTCCTTCCCACAGCCTCATCTTTGTTCTTGCTTTTCAGCATTTAAATCTCAATTCCTGGTGGCTCTGTGCTGCTCCTCCTTCTCCTGTTCAGCCCCAACCTCTCTATAGCTGCTTCCATATTTCATCTGTATCATTGTCCTCTGTCTTTTTCCACTGTGTTGTGTTCAGGTCTTGTATCTAAAATCTGCACAGCTGCCAGCTTCTCTCAGCCCTGACACACTGCTCTTGTGTCTAGACTTTTCTTGCATGCTGCCACTGCTTCCCTCCTGTAACTCCTTGTGCTCTGACCTGTGCCTGGTGCAGCTGCTGAACCCTCCTTTGGTACCTATGGAGAATAATCTTTCACTCCCCCTGGGAGTGTGTGGGCATAATAGAAGGCAGAAAACTCCCAGCAGAGATCGCTTTCTCTTGTATTGCTCTGCCCAAGTATTGCCTCCTGCAGTGCTGTCTGAGAATGATTCAGCCTGTCCAGTGTAATTAGAGGTTGTGGACAAGAGCAATCCACTGAGCCCCACCCTCTTCCCATTCCTCAGAGGACCTTTCCTGCCCAGTTCCTAAGCTTGTCATGTTTTCAGCATCTCTGATGCTGCTGTGAGCAACATGGTCAACAGAGCATGAAATCAATTATTTCACTGTATATGAAGCCTTGCATTTATTGAGAGATGTCTGTGAAAAATGAAGGCACACAGAATAAGGGATGAAGAGCAGGCTGTAAAAAAGCCCATTGATGCTGGACCATCAATAAAGGAACAGCTGAAGAGTGCCATGCTGACCAGTTTCCAAGGGGGACACAGCAGATCTCTTGGATCAGAGCCTGTGTGGGTGCTTATCACTAGGGGTAGTTAAGCACCCAACCAGCTGGCTTTGCTTTAGGCTGATCTGCAGAAATGGGGTTTGCAGCCTGGGGCTGTGCAGGGGGCTGTAGCTTGGAGCTGTCTGTGGGCACTGGAGATATGCCCGCGTTGTTAACTGACTCTGGGGAAACTGCCTGCTTGCTTTCAGCTCTGCTGGCTTGCCCCTGACTGCCAGGTTTCCTGGGTTCCTCCTCAGGGAGCCAGTGCCTCTCCTGTGTTGTCACTGAAAGGGTTAAATGCAGCTTCCATTGAACACAGCTCCAGTCCTCTCTCTGAGAGTGTCATATTTTTAAAACTTGACCTTGTGCGTCTTTTCTTTTTTTCGTAGCTAGGTAGAGAGTTTACTGAAGGGCTGAAACAGCCTGGTGGTCAGGGAACTCTCCTCTTCAGATTTAATTAGTGACATTTGTCACTGCTGTCCTGCACACAACTGGACAAGGAGAGGAGGCAGCATGGATCAGCTTGGTTTGGATCTTTTTTATTGTTTTCAGGAGAGGGAAGGGATGATGTCTACAAAATGGCATCAATGTCAGTAATTTTCTTTTGCACTTACAGGCTTCAGTGAGAATAGTGGCTCAGGTCTCTTTGCCCTCTGTACTCTGGATGGTAAGTCCTGCCACTGTCCTGGAAGAAGACCTGTGGGGCAGCCAAGGCCTGTCACTAACTCAAAGCAGGGATCCAGGGGCTCAGTGCTTTTGATTTTTAAAAGAAAGGGAAGCTGGGCTTCAGAAACCCTTCAAGGGTCAGGCAAGAGAATTTGATTCCAAGACTCCTTCTGCTGACATATTTTATGTGAAGGCACAGAGGGCACTGTGAGGATAGATGCTTGTTTATGTTCCACTCTGTCATGGCCAGTGCCTCCTGCCCAGTACTGCCACAGTGTATCTGGATAATGGGAACCTGGTAGGTGGGGTCAAGTGTCCAGTATGGATTTAGTGGCCAAGTCCATGCCTGTGCTATTAGCAGCTAATTCTCAGCAACTTTGAGTGTTGAAGGAGTAGGGCCTAGCATTAGCAAACATCTTGCTCTTTTTTATTGTTTTCAAAACAGTTGTTTTTTTTCTTTCTTCAGGAACACTGAAACTAATGGAGGGAGCAGACAAGCTGCTCTGGTCTGTTCAGGTTGATCACCAGCTCTTTGCTCTGGAAAAGCTGGATGTTACAGTGAGTATCTGAGTAAGGCTGGGAGAGATGAAGACAAAAGCTCAGCATGGCTTTGTGTATATGAACTTAGGAAGGGCAGAAGGAGTATGACTCAGTTGGAAAAGGCTGGGATTATCTCAGGATGACACAGAGTGTTCTGGCTGTGGCAGTACATTCTGCACTCAGGTCAGCCTGCCTAGCTGCAAGAGGTTGAGCTGTGTCTGCCTGTTAGACCCAGCATCCATTTATGCATTTGTAAACTTTTGTCCCCCAGCTGTTCTTCAATCTTACTGCAAAGCTGAATGATTTTGCTCACTGCTAATACCCTGATTGTCTAAAAGCTCTTACAGTATGTAAGGATTGCCATATAGAAGAGAGATGAGCTCCAAGTGCAAAATACCTGGATGAGATGTCCAGAATTGACATCTAGACATTAGTGTTGTGTCTCTGAACCAGCAAGAAAGATTCTTGGCTGTCCCTGGGAGTAGGTGACACCTGTGTAATACGCAGTCTCTGGCTCCTGCAGGGCAATGGGCACGAGGAGGTGGTTGCCTGTGCGTGGGACGGTCAGACGTACATCATCGACCACAATCGGATTGTGGCCAGATTCCAAGCAGATGAGAATGTCAGTGCCTTCTGTGCAGGTAGGAAGCCTGACTGCAAAGCCGGCCCTCACAGCATTTTGCCCTCAAAGCTGCTACTCTCGTCTAGAAGACCCTGAATCCTTTGTCTGGCTGCAGTGGGGAATAATTTCCCTGTGTGCATATTGCAGAAGGCCCAGCTAGTCTTTCCTCTGGTGGCAGAAAGAGAGAAAGTGATGCTGAGGCTTGTCTATGGTGCCTTGGGGTTTTTTCCCTGTCCTTTTTGGAGGTGCTACAGTGGTCTCTTGTCCTCCACATGGCTTTTTTAATTTACAGACTTCTTAGCTGTTCTTCAGTGGAGATAAGGAGCCCATGGAACCTGAGTTTTGGCTCTGCTCAATCCCTTCTCTCAGACCTGCAAGAAGCAGCTTGCAAATCCCCAAGCTTCATGCGGTTCAGAGACAGCTTCTTGGATTGTCTCAAAGGGACTTTGTGTACCCAGGCCCCTATCTCTGCCCAGGTGCTTGCTGTTTTCTGGTAACAGCTTTGGTACCTCATCATGAAATGTCAATTATTTGCTTTCTCTTTCCTTTTGGAAGTAGTCATATCTCCACACTTCTGCTTTCTGCAGGCCTTTATGCATGCAAAGAAGGGAGCAATAGTCCCTGCCTTGTTTATGTCAGCTTCAGCCAGAAGATCTACATCTACTGGGATGTGCAGCTGGAGAGAATGGAGTCCACCAACCTGTTGAAAATCCTGGATGGTGACCCAGAATTTGAAAGCCTCCTGCAGCAGCTGGATATAGGTGAGTACAGAAAGAGTGGAGGGCATACAGCAAGAAAGAGGATGAGATGGCAGATGATGTGCTGGAAACCAGAGTATTTCTTGAGGATGAGTGTTTCACACTGCCTGGTGAGAATGCCTAACAACCGGTTTTCTCTGTTTTCCTTAGACAAAAACGATGTTGATGCTGTCAGAAACCTGATTCACAAAACACTCTATTTTCCTGAGAAATACCATCTCAGCAGCCCCTCACAGGATCCTGCTGGAACAGATTCTTCTGCCCACTGCAGTGGCATCCAGGATCCCTTATAAGAAGAAGGTTGACATCTTTAATGCCAGCACAAGCTTGTCTGCAGCTGGAATTAGGCATCTGATGAAGATGACTGTTCTTTCCCTATCTTGTGAAAACTTCCAAATAGGAAAGGGTCTACAGGCTGTGAAGGGATGTTCTTGGCTGTAGGCTTGCCTGTATGTGGTGGGTTGGTTTGCCTTTAGATGAGGCAGCTACAAGAACAGAAAGGGACAAGGATCCTGCACCCAGGCCTTCTGTTGCCAGTTTCCACATTCCTCACTAACTAAAGTGCTCCACTGGCCACTGTGAAGGAGCAGTGAGGTCACAGGTGGAGAGAACAGCTGAACCAGGTGTCCATTTTGACTTATTCTTAGAAGTACTTCAGTGAATACTTCTGAGTTCTTAGCAGGATCACAGTTCAGGAAGTGGGGATGGAGGAACTGAGTTAGGGTGCAGGCATGGGCCTTCTCTCCCACTTAGGTGTATTTAAAGTAGAACCATGCATTGTTTGTCTTTGCTTTGCTGCTGCTCTTCTGCCAAGCAGTTTCTTGCAAATCACCTGTTGTGAATAGCTGGAGACATGCACAACTTGCACTAATAAGGTGTGGAGAGAGAGCAGCTCCAGCAAACCCAGCTCTAGTCAAGAGTCATTTCTTGTCTCCATCTTCTTGGGCAGGGTGATTCCAGAGAAGGCTGTGACTTAACAAAGCAGCTGTGAAGCAGTCAGTAAGACCAGTCTGATGGAACTGTGGATCTCTGGTGCTATGAGAGCTTGGCCATCCCACAAAAAGCAGTGGAAATGCTACTCTTGCCTCTTGTTGTGGAGAGCATTATGCTTTGAGTCCTGCACAGCTGAAAGAGGTGGGCTGGCAGTGATGTCCCACAGGGCAGCTCATTTGCAAAAGCCCAGGCATGAACCTTTCCACATGCTGTTGTTACTGTGCTTTTCCCTCTCTCAGCTTGTCTCTTGCCTAACTCAGCTTGTTAGGAAAGGGGCAGCAGGCCTACCTGCTGGCTTGCATCGATTCTCCCCTCTCACTTGTGTGATGTTTTATTGGACATGTGTGATGGATGGAGCTGTCCCTTCGCCCTTACAGCACCCCGAGTCACAGCAAATACAATTCAGTGATCTGGAGCAAGTGGCAGCATTTAAAGATCCTGCAGGCAGTTGAAAACCTGCTGTGCTTTACTCTGCAAAATATCCAAGGGCAGCCCTAACTGGGAGAGAAAATGCTTTGTACAGAGAAAAGGAGTGTCTTGCCCTTGGGTGAAAGTGACTATTGCTGAAGCAGCCCTGTGTGGTAGAAGGGCAGGATCTTTACATAATAAACCTTAGCTGTTCTTTGCAGTTTCCCTCTGTAGATTTATATAAGCTTTTCAGAGCACAGTGCTGTCCTCTGCATTTGGTAGCAGTGGAAGTTGGAGCATGGAGCAGTGAAATGGTGTCACCTGCTCTGTACCTGCCAGCTTGCTTCTCAGGCCACTGTGTCTTCTGACTCTAACTGCAGTAGAAGTTTCTCTCCCTTTTAATGGCCTTGCTGAGAAGCATTTTTAAATGTTCCCCTGTCCTACTAAGTGCTTGTATAAAACTGAACCCTTCAGGCAGGACCTTTCAAGTAATAATAAAGCTTATTAACAGTGGTGTTGAGAGCAGCAAGGCTGGAGTCTGTGAGCTGTGGAGAGCTGATACCACAGGGACCATCTACTCATGGGCTAAAGCGAGGAGTTTGTCTTGAAGCTTGTCAGACCTAGACTGTAACTCAACAAATTGTCAGCTCTTGTGACACTGAGATGTGCAGCCCCCCATCCCAACAGGAATCATCACCATTGCTTCTGGCAAATAGGGCTGGCAGGGAAAGAGGATGGCCTAGACTCGTAACAGAACAACTAGGTGCTGTCTGTCCATGCCAAACATAAACCTTTATTAGCAACACCAAATATAACCCTTTATTAGCAACACAAGCACAAGGCTGGAACTATTTTATGCAAAACAAACTTTGCTGTACAGGTAGAATGATTTCCAAGAAAGGAAGGTCAAACTGATCCACTGTTGGACTATTAATTGTTGAGAAAGGATGGGAAACAGTTGCTGAGGAAGAGATGATATTTTTCTAAGAACCATCTTTAAAAGAAAATAGGGCAAAAGCCTTGCAAATATTGTGCACCCCAACCCTCCTCTGCTGGCTTGAGGATAAAATTGCTGTGCAAGCCCAGGCAATGCACACTATCAAAAGCAGAGGTGAGAAAATACCGACACTACAAAAACATCTGTTCCCCAAAACATTTCAACTCTTAAAAACATTGGAGAGGAAAAATACTAACATTTGAGGGCTTCCCCTGACAGTTCTATATTGTGTGCAGCACATAATAACTTGCAGATGCATTTTGCTCCTGTGCCTCTTGTGCACAAGAGAAAATGAGAAATGTCTACAGAAGAATTAACTGAACATCTATACCGTTCCTTGGCCAAAAGATGGCTTTCCTTATTTTTTCCTGCCTTGAACTCCTAAGTGCCAAATACTTCCTGAAGTCTGTTATTCAGGCTACTTCCACTGGCAACACTTTTTCTGTGAAGTGTCCATCTTCTCAGGAAAGGAGCCACTTAAGGCTCTGTCTCTGGAGTGATGGAGTTACATTATACTTTCTTTGTAACTGTGTCTGTTTGTCCTTGCCAGCCCACACGAGCCACAGAGCTGGAATTAGAAGTGGTTCCCTCCCACACAGCAGAAAATGTTTGCTGTATCTTACTCTAGCAGATTGGCATAACCTGCTGGTGCTGGGAAACTTTTCAGCAGGGCAGCATTTGCAGAACACCTTTGTATGTCCCAGTGCCAGCACACAGCAAGTGAGGAGTCTGACAGTATTCTCAGGCACTGGGGGTATTTGCAGCTAAATGATTCATGGCTTTGGTTCTGATGCTCAATTTACTAGCAAAAAAATAAAGGGAGAGGGTTGCCTTATTTTCCTGAGACGTAATAAACCTGCTCTCCGTCCCTGCCCTCGTTTTTATGATCTTCCTGCTATAATTTAGTTATTTCTATAACCCTTTAGGTGTATCCTGGCATGTGCCACTGGAGTCTCTTGAAAGGAGCATTGCATGCAAATGTAGGTATGTGGCTAAATGGTCTTCAATGCCATTGCTCACCTGCTGGTAGTAAAAGAAGGAGCATGCCTCTGGGAATATGGATGGCTGCAGCTACCATTCTATGTAAAACCAAAAGACCCCCAAGCTCCTGGAAGTGGTCCTGATTATGGCTTTGGCAGAGTGCATGTTCTCAGGAAGGACAGAAGTCCTTCTCCCCACCCCTGGGTGTATTTCACACTGTTCCAGAGAATTGCCATGGCAATTCCCTGGAGGCTTTTCCTTGCAGGCTTTTCCACAGCTGCTATGCCCACTGTATTAGAAAGCAGCCCTGATAGGAACTGAGCCCCAAGGTGGTTCAAAGAGATTATCCCTAAAATAATAACATTCCATTTTTTACATTGAAGGGACAGGCCTCATCATGAGGAAGCCAGTATTGGACACATACTGGCTATGGATGGTGCCTATGTTCTGCTCTGAGCTGGCAGTTTGTACTGAACTTTTGCTTTCTGTGTGAAAGTGTTAGCATTTTTTGATCTTCAGTGAAAAAGACCTTTAGATTATTCCTTTGTTCCCTTTATATCCCAAAAGCAATAGAGATGACTGGAATTGGGAGTAGGGAAGTATATCTGTATTACAGGCTTTTCCAAGAGAAAGTACAATTAAGGCAGTCTTCAGCCTTGCCAGCCAACTCAAAAATTACTTACTGTGCTTCCCAGTGTTGGAAGACTTAAAAATGACCATGTTTGTAGATGGGAGTTGAGTGAGTTTCTTTGAGATGTTGTAAGTCCCATTTTACAATCACATTTTAAAGCAAAGACTTCCTTCTTTCACGGTGGAGGTTGTGCTTCAGATGTAACGACACAAAAATGCTTTGGAGAAAGAAAAATGTCTGTGGGCTAGAATTCAGAATACACATGTGAAATGCAGTAACAGTGTGTAATTTTATGCCAAGTAACTTGGGGAGATGAAAACCCACCAGGAGCTGTGTTGGTGGGGAAAGCAGGTACTGACCCTGAAGGATTAGACTGTGATTTAGTGAACAGGTTGAAGTGAGGTGTCTGCCATGGCATCGTGACCTGCAGTTCTCATTTAGTCGTATAAATGGGTTTTTTTCTGGAAGTTCTGTCTGCAGCAAAGCTTGATGGGGAGGTTCCAAGATAATTGTTGGCAACAGATTCCTCAATGTTTGGACAAAAGAGACTTCTACTGAGTGGATCTGTGTGTTCAACTGACATGGACAGGAGGAAGGTGAAGAGCATGTCTTCTGCCCTGGAGCTGATTTCAGAGGTGAAAAAAGAACTCACACTAATTTAGTGCTTTCTTGGAAACATCCTCTCTCTATCTGAGAATTTATACATGCAGTTGTTTACAACAAAGAGGAAAGGCTGGCAAGATTGTGGCACAATATGGGAGTGTTTTAGCAGCCAGGGTACAAGGCAAGTGTTAAAAGGATTCTCTAAAAGGGAAAGAATTCCTTTTTTAAGGAAATTTGTCATTTACCAGTGTGAACAGAAGGTAAGGAGGGTGCAAAGAAGGAGTCACTAAGCGGAGACGAGAGGAATAGATAAGGCTGGAGATTTTCACCTACTGTAGCACATTAATTCACAGATGAGCCTGAACTGTTAGTGGTTTAGGATATGAGGCATGTGATCAACAGAAAGGCTTCAGAAAGGCTGGAGGATGTTCTGAATGTGACCAAAAGCAGTTATTCCAAGACAGACATGGTAGGAACAGCACCTGGTGAATTCCAGCAGCAGCTAGTGTGCAGTATCTGCAGGGCTGCAAGTGACAGGCAGTAGTCAAGACAGAATTGTCAACTGAAAGTCATGGCAGTTTTCTGTAGGATCCCATCCAACACTCCTTTTAAATCATTGGAAAAATTCCTCTCGGCTTTGGTCTGAAGCTTTGGCTGTTGGCTTTTGGTCCTACACTCTTGCCCTAGCCAGGGCCCAGCTGCAAAACTGACACCGGGCGCTGCTCTCATGAGGAAGTGGCCAGGACTTAGAGCTGTTGGTGGCCCTCCCCTTCCCATGCCCTTGTGGGCACCAGCAAAGCCCAGCAAAAGCTGTCAGACACTCTGGAAGGCAGCAGAGACCTGCCTGGGCACCAGCAAAGCCCAGCAAAAGCTGTCAGACACTCTGGAAGGCAGCAGAGACCTGCCTGGGCACCAGCAAAGCCCAAGAAAAGCCCTGTGGTGATCCACAGGGAAGCAGGGCCCCATGTGGGTCTGGCAAAAGCCCTGGGACATTCTGAAAGGTAGCAGGGCCCCTTGCAGGGCAAAGCAAAACTCAACAAAAGCCCCAGGGTGCTCTGGAGGGAAGCAAGGCCCCTTGTGGGAATGACAAAAGCCATCAGATAGGGTTAGGTGGTTGTGGTTAGGTGTAGGGTTAGGGACGTGTTTGGAGTTGGGGTTAGGGGTTAGGTTTTGTTATATAATTTGGGGTTTAGAGTTAGGGATTAGGTTTAGGCCTTGGAGTTTAGGTTTAGGGGCTGGGGTTAGCTTCATGGTTAGAGTTTAGGGTTGGGGATTATGGTTAGGTTTTGGGATTAGGGTTTATAGTTAATGTCTTTATGATTAGGCTTCTGTCTTGGGTTTAAAGTCACATGGTAAAAGTTGGGGTTACAGTGTTAAATTTAGGGGGTTATTTTTAATGTTATGTTTTATAGTTAGGAGGTGGAGATTTGATTTAGGTGTTAAAATTAGCATTAAGTGTTAGAGTTTGTTTTAGGGGTTAAATTTAGGATTAGGGTTTAGTGCCTTACATCTTAGATTTAGGGTCATTGTTAGGGTTTATTGTTTGGGTTAGAGCTAAAGTCAGCTTTTGGGTTGTGATTTAGAGGGGTTTTTTTAATGGATCATAGAAATTAATAAGATTTGTCATGGTCATGGTATCTGTATGTATAGATTATTTGCCCTTGTTCTACGTGCTGTTTTTAGAGGGCAGTGAGAGTTGGAAACTGGGTGAGTTGATGCATATAGCAACAGATGTTTTGTCTATCACAAGCAAGATTTTGTCAGCAGAATTGGCCCAGGCACTAGATAGACTGCAGCTAGAATACAAGATGGTTTTGTACAAGTGTGAGCTATCTAGACCCCCCTGATAGAGATTTGAGAAGCCAGTCAGGCATGCAAGTGATACAAATCCAGGAGGAATTACTGCTACTTTGGAAGACAGGCTCATGGAGCAAGCATGTTTTCCTGACTAAATGAGAGAATGATTGGTGTCACTCGAGAGATTCATGGAAAGCAGTTCATGCAGCCAGAAATAGATGCACAAGTAGAAGAGTGGCAGAGAAGTCAAGGAATGTATCAGAAGCTGCAAGTTATGATGCCTAACAGGAAAAGTCTGCTGCTCCTTGTGGGAGCAGCAGATGCCAGCAATGCCAGCTATCACTGGTGAGTGAATCCCAAATCATATCAGCCAGGCTTTGCTCTGATATCCTTAGCATGTGTTAAACTACAGCGTACAGCTGTAGAGAAAAGAACTAACAAAAAAAAAGCAGAAATGCATACACATGTTTTTTGAGGAGCACAACAGAGACAATGACCAGTTTGATAAAAAAGGAAGGGAGTCAGCAGTGTTTAATCCAGGAAAATAGGCAAAATGAGGTTGTCATAGCCTTTTAAAGGTGGATAAAGGTATATTTTGCAGTTTGGATAGTGAACCAGTAGCCATGAGGCATGGAACAAGCCCTGATCTAGTGCATTATTTATAGAGCTAATTAAGAATAGATTATGTGTTTTTAATATAGCTATGCTTTAGTATGGAAATTAAAAAGAAATTAAGGAAATTAAATAAACCCAATTGTTAAGTGACTTAATAATCACCTTTAACATTCCAGATGAGTTCATAGCTCTCTAACCTGAGCTGGTACTACAAATTCTCATTTGGTGCAAGAGAAGCCAAGTTGATGGGCTGTGTGATGCCAGGACTCAAGGCTGATGATGTGTCTGTGTTTAATCACTGGATTTCAAGTTGGAAGAAAGGAGCTGACAGAGCAGAAGAGTCGGTGCTGTAATTCATCGCAGCATTTAAACTGAGTGGCAGGATCTCCGAGGAAGCAGCAGAGGGAACAGGGATGCAGCTCTAGCAGCTGGAGTGCAGAGAGGAGTGGCCTGGCCAGAAGAACAGGGTGTGCAAGTCTGGTTACAGGCTATACACCAAGAGATGGTAAGCATTGCCATTCATATAATATAGCTTAGTGCCCAGAGATGCAATGGCAAAGTCCAAGCCCCTGTCAGTGCTTTAGGCGTCTGCGCTCCACATTTCTGCAAAGGTTTCTTAGAACTCTAGAACTGTTTTTGCCACAGTTTTCCCAAGAAAATACTTCTGTTCTGCTCTGAGCCAGCAAAAAAGCAGCAAAATCCAGCTTCCCAGAGTACAGACAAAGGGAACAGAGCCCTTCTGACAAAGAAACAGGACTGGTGTATGCTGGCATTGAGGCAATGAGAAGGGAAACATTTGTGGTAATCTTTGAGGTCTTTGAAGAAAACACTGTTCTCCTGTCAATAGAACAACTGAAGATTGTTCACAGAGACTCTCTTGTGAACAGTGTGTTGTAAAGTAATTAAAGGGGTAGCATAAATTTATTACAGAACCAGAAATTGGAGTGACTAGGGCCAAATAGCAGAACAAGAACAAAATGCCCACTTGGCACATCAGGACAAGCAAGAGGGTCCACTGAAAGGAGGGATATCTCAAGTTGAGGCACTCCCAGTGACAGCTTCCAGCACCCACTTGCCTTTTTCTCACTCCCCATTGAATGCCTCAGCCTAGAACTCAGCAAGGTTAGGGGCATGGGAGCCTCACCCTCATCTCTCTCTCATGGCAGCAAGTCTCCAGACATGGGGAATGCAGCCAGTCACTGACCAGGCTCTTCAGAGGCATGTAGAAAAGGCAGCTCCTCACTCAGTGCTTTAAATCTCAGGACTCCTTCCTCCAAGTCGATGCAACACTAAAGAAGGAGAGAGACAGTTATTTTCTGGACATTTCAGGTAGCAAATCTCATGATGTCTATGACGGGGGAACCTGTAACACCTCTCTGGGTTTGTAGAGACCTTACAGTTTTCCTTCCCTGTCCCACATGCTGCCTCTTTGCTCCAGTTCCCTGTAGTGGGGTTCATCTCCAAACCCTTCACAGGGCCCTTTCCCTCCCTTCTTCCTATGACCCTCTCTGAGTTGATGTCCTCACATCACTCAGCCATTCAACCCATTGTTTTTCCATTTTATGAGCCTGGCATGTGGCCACAAATGTGTGACAGGCAGGAGCCAGCTTGCTGCAGCCACATCCTGAGCCACCCAGGAGCCAGGCTCAGCACAGCACTGGCCCTCAGCCAAGCTGACAAAAGGACTCTTTCCACTCATGGCCAGCAAGTGTTGGACACTGAATGTGATCATACAGCTGCATTTGGCTTAAAGCAAGGGCACAGCTTGTTCTCATCTGCCTTCAAAGGGCAACACGGGTCTAACTCATGCCTTTTCTTGTCTCCAGTTTGCTCTTGCTGCTTGCAAGTTGTATGGTCAGGAGTACAGAAAAATGGGAGATGTGATAGTATCCTACTGAGGGTTTTCTTCCTTAAAACCTTTAAGAAGGACTGGGAAGGAGTCAGTGACTCAGAGCATACAGCACCCAGTCAGGCAGCTGTGCAACAAGCATTGCCCTGAGAGACCTGGACATTAAGTAATTCTGATGCTTACAACAACCAGATCTGGGAGAGCTTCCTAAGAGAAGCCCTGCAATAAGCAAGGAGCTGTTCCTTACCTTAAGAGACAACAGAGTCTGGAGGCCAATGCAAAACTCCAGCATTTCATCATCTGAGAAGAGAGAAGAGACTGATCAGACTTTAGATTATGTAATACTGCCTCATTAAAGAAAGTGTGTCTCTCCTGTAAAAGGATATGAAATACAAGAACATCTGATTCATAAATTTTTATGAATCAATATAAAGCAGATAAAAAGTAACAAGGAAAAGGATGAGTTAAACACACTGACATTAACAAGCAGATGGTAGCAGTGACAATAATAAATCTCTCTCTTCTGCCACTCACTGATGAGCCTTTAAAGGAGCTATTTGGGCACAGTCCTGAAGATGGTCAAAATGAACTTTGCAGCTGATAAGAGAAGGAAACCATGATTATCATGACTACTGTGAGATAAATTTGAGGGGGTTTGCGTGATTGTTTGAAACTTAATATGAGATATCAGTAGGGGCTTGTGAGATCCCATGGAACTTACTATGGGCTGTGTAAGGGAAGGACAAAAGGCAGAAGGCAAGCAGCAGGGTGAGTCAGGGAGAACAAGCATGGGAAAATGGAGAGGAGAGGGGAAAAGGGTCACATGCAAGCAGGCTATTGGTTCCATTTTCTGACCAAAGCCTGCACCTAATGGCTGCAATCTAACCAATCTTATTAAATAATTTTAGTAAGGTTTTTTTTTTCCATGTAACTTGTCTGTCCTACTCATAAGTGCTGCAAGTCTTCAGTGTCAGCAAACATAGAAGATGCCAGGGGTTAAAGTGGTAGCTAAGGGGAATTCCCAGGTCCTGGAGTCTGCAGTAACCAGCAGCCACTTGTAATTTCATTAGCACTTCACATGTCTCCTGGAGGCCTGCTTGCCCTGTAACCAGTGGCTGTAATTTGTAATTTGTAATTTATTTATAACCACATAAGTGAGAGCACTGTGTGCACAGGAAGATGTAAGACACAGGTGTAGCAATTCTGCTCCTTCCAGGCAGCCATTTCCATGTTCCAACAAAATGGGTAGTTGGTAGTAGCTATGGGGTAAATTCACCTGTGCTGGTACTAATACACATTCCCCATGAAGGGCAAGGACAAGCAGAGTGGAAACCAGGAAAAAAGAGCAAGCTGGAGTGTGTAAAAGGAGGAAGCTCTTTCTAGATAACATAGGAATGTGGAAAGAATGTACATGAAAAGAGGGAGCAAGGGAGGCCTTGGAAGATGAACAGGACTCATCGAAGATGGGGAAACACATTAAAGCAAGAAGGTAAAGCTGGAAGACTAATAGGGAGAAAGAACAGGAGGAAAAAAAAGACAATCATGTTGTTTTCAGCATATGCACAGCTTGATGTAAATGCAGAATGTGCAGCCTTTCTGCTGTTTTCTGGGCCTGCCTCAGTGCCCCCTGGCCTGACCTTCTCTCCTATGGCTCCTTCCTTCACAGGGTCCTGCTTCAGGACACTGAAGGAGACTCAGCACTCTGGGGCTTCTAGGTTCTTTCAGGGTGCTCCCTGCAGCAGAGGCAGAGGAGCACACAGAGGAGCACTCTAGGAAATAAGCTGTACCCTCTGTTACTTTCTCAGATGACTTCCAGCCAGCCAGAGATACAAGAGCCCATTCCATAGGAGAACATAAGGCACCAGAGGATTAATCAAGCCATCTGCAGAGTTTTATGAAAGGTCCATTTTAGAATCAAAATGAGAATTTTTCACATCCTTAGTTAAAGCTGAAAAAGCACCTAATTTCTCCCCACTTTCAATGTCTTCTGTCTTCTCTGTACTCTTCCTATGCCCTTTGCCTTTGGTTACATTGAGGGTATTCATCATGTATGGTGATGTTGGTCTGCAGTGGAGGTGGCCACATCACCAACCTTCCACCATGTTAATGCTTTTTCCAAAGGTCTTTTAAATGCCCTTGGCATGGCAAGAGGGACACAGGAGAAAAAAGAGACAGGAGGGGCTGGCACTCTCACCTACAACCAGTGCTGAACACAGCACTGTCTCCTGGCCAAATTGCAATTCCAAATGTTCTACTCGGCCAACAACGCTGGGGATGGGAAGAGAGAGGTCTCCACAGTCCATGGCAGACACTTCTTCCAGCCTGTGGGACACAAGAGGTGTTATTGCCTCAAGTGGAGGAAGAGGAGGAAAACCAGGACTTCTCCCCGCTGGCAGTTCTTCTGGGTCTCACTGGAAACAGGCCCACAAGAGGGGGAATCTCTTTCATACCATATGTCTGGAGGCAGATTCAACCAGCAAAACCTCAGCACCAGCCACCAGGTGGGCAGCTTTGCCTTGCAGTACATGCAGACAGAATTGCACAGCTCTGCCTCAGAGTCTGGGCTCTGCACACACCTTTGCCAGCGCACTAATGGCTTTCCCTGTAGCCCACCCTCTGCATCTTCTCCTCAGCAGCCATGTGCACGTGCAAAACTGCCAGTCATTATCCCTGGGGCTGGGAATCCTGGGTGCCTGGGTTCTTGCCATGGTTTTTCCTTTAGCCATCCCTCCTTTGATACTGTGCAAAGTCTTACCCCAGCTGGTTTAAACACCTCTTGGAGATGATGTTTGGTAGACTCCCAGTGTTAACAGCCGCTTTCAATACCTGACCTTGGCACTAGAAAAAACAACAACAGATAATTACTGTAGGCTCAAAATTGGCATATTCACTCCTCCAGCAGTATGACTTGGATTTTCTGAGCAGCGTAGCCAAGTTGTGGTGTTTTAGGCAGTAGTCAAAAGGTAAGAGTTTCATCCAAGACAATGGTGGTTTCCCCAGTGCTCTTCAAATCACTCTCAAACACTTCTTTTTGAATTTGTCTTCCTTCATTTGTATTTGATTGTCCAGACAATCAAGTTATCTTAGTAACTTTAACTTAACAGTATTCCAGTCAAGAGATGCACAGTTAAAGAATTTGTTCATGAAACCAACATGGACTTTGTTAGCAGAGCAGTAAGTAATATGCAAAAGTTTCTGAAGGAATACAAACGTGGGTTTCATCTCAACATTTTTTGTGGGTTTCATCTCAACATTTTTTTCTGGTATTGCAGGGAACAATGTCCCAGAGCTAAATGTTAGTCCTCAGTAGAAAAGCTGCCAGAGGGAGAAGTCTGAAGGAGAAGCAGGAGCACCCAGGACAAACGCACCTGAAATGAGCTTGAATTTAAGGCAGTTCCCAAGATAACTGGCAAATCCATGTGACTCCTGAATCCAAGACACAACCTAATCAAGATATTACTATTTTGTGTAGTGCTTACATCATATTCCTGGATAGCTCTCTATGGATATAAGACATGATATTACAATAGTCACAGCTGGTGTCATTTAGCAAAGGGGGAGACTGTGCCCTGGACCCAAGTAACCTGTGCATGCTTTTACTGGAATAGTTCCCAGTGCTTTGCTCATTTCATTTCTTTACCCCTTTGCACATGAAAGGGAAAAGAAGATGTGGTTGCCATCTGTTTTCTATGCTCTCTGCAGAGAGGTCCTTAATGGCAGGCCTCAGGTGGTGAAGTGACAGCAGGTCACATTTATTTTAGGGGTCTCAAAACATAGGGTCATCAAGGACATCAATAAGAATTAGGTTGAGGCAAAAAAAAAACAAAACAAAAAAGAGGAACAGGACTTAGTAAAGGAACTGGAAAAGATGGAGTAGCTGTTATCTACAAAATACTTCTTTACTTATGGTTCCTAATAATACCTATTCTTGATGGCCTAGTTCTTCAAGGCTCTGTTTTACACCACCTCCCAAAAAAAAAAAAAAAAAAAAAAAAACAAAAAAAAAAAAAAAAAAAAAAAAAAACCCCACCCACAGAATTTTCCTTTTGGGGAGCTCATTGTATTCCTACTATCATTTGTGTTTTTCCTGTGATTCCTTCTCTTCCATCCACTATGGCACTTTGTGACATGATCCACTCAGAAGCAGCAACAGACCTGCCACTTCTTCTCTACTCTTAGCTCAGTCCCAACAAGTTTAAATGCTTGAACACCTTAGCAGATCAGTATGGCTATGAGGGACTCAGTGCAGCACCAGCAGGGTCAAGGAAAATGTCTCAATTTCCTGATTTCTTATCTAAGCCTCTGTATGGTTATTAATCATCACAGAGAGCTACATCCACTATTTCCAAGATTTCATTTTCAAAAATATGCTAGCTGTGAGTATTTATAAAGAGAAAGAAGAAAACAACTCCTGTGAGAAATACTGGAGTGCTGCAAACAGACAATACCAACAGGGTCCCTTTCAGCCCAAACCATTCCGTGATTCTATGGCAAAATGTCTCCCTTCTGATTTTAGAGCTCTGCAATGTCTGTGCTCCTTGTCCTCCCTAACACATCAGCCCTGCCTGAAAAGGCTGTGGCCAGACTAAGCAGAGAGGCAAGATAAAGCACAGAGTGCAGGTGCATGCCAAACATCTGCCTCCAGATGCTCTTTACTCAGAAACAAGACCTGGAGCATGGATAGCAATTGCTAAGGAATCACTTGGGAGCAGCAGACTTGAGATGCATGAGCTGCTGCTGTCATAATAAGCCTAAGCTGTATCACTAGGCAGATTACTGAGTTTTGTTTCAGAGCAGGCTGGGAAATCTGCAAGTTAGAGACTTGATAGGATATAATAGGACAGTGATTATTCTGTAGAAAACAACATTTAATCTCATTGAGTGTAAACAGCTCTTCAACACTAACCATCTCCCTAGAGAACTCACCAGGAGCCTGAGGAAAGTCCTTGGTCCAGCATACAAAAAATACAATGCAGGCAGCTCATAAGCACTGCGAGGCTTCTTGGACTAGGAGGACTTTTCATCACTTTACCCACTCTCATCTCTACTCCAGAATTTTCAGTCTGTTACTACCAGTCACATTTATTTTTTATCTAAATGTCAATTACGGGAATTTCCAAGAAAGAGGGGAAGGGGAATGAGTGAGAATCACTATAAAGAGCTGTGATTTGTGAAATTATGTCAGTTCCAAAGTCAGGCCGCTTTAGCAAACTGATCAATCCCAGGTTGCTTTGGCATAGAGGAAAACTGGCCTTCTACAGCAGTGAAATTTTTCAGCATCTATTTCCAAGTCAACAAGAGACAAGCACCACCACAAGAAATAACAGCTTGATTTTATGTTGCATATTATATGCTTGATTTTATGTTGCAGAGTCCAGTCATGACTAGCTTTCCAAAGTGCTTTTCAAAAACTGTCACAAAAAGGGGCAATTCTGCTAAAGTACCATATGGGCAACGCACCGAAGCAAATAGGAGGGTAAGTGACTGCAGTACAACTATTATAGACTGGGTCTGTCTGTGATCTCTGGGGCTTAAAAGGCCTTAGACATAGGGCAACTAAGACCTGTTAGAGTGAAACCACTTACTGCCTGAATCTCCATGTACCACTGAAGTCTACATATATTTGGGGTTATTCCCTGGTCAAATTCAGTTACAAGTCAGGTGATGCATTTGTTACCACTTTGAGATTTTCAGCATACTTGCCTGTGTGTAAATGGTAGAATATCTTTTCTCAGGAGTCAGGAGAAAAAAAAGACTTCTCTGGGGCTGTGCTCCATTTCTAAAAAAACTGCACTATAATCAAGCAGATCTCCAAAGGTACCAGCTCACCTCTCTTGTTCAAATGAACTGGGAGCCTGAATCCTATTTCCTGCCACAGCTCTGTTACTGACAGCAGAGGCTTTTTGAAGTTCACAAATGTGAACATCAAAAGCAGCAAGACAAAAAGAAGGGGAGGAGAGCTTCCCTTCCCTCAGTGTAAGATCAAGTGTGACAAACAGTGACTGGCTCCTAAGAAGGGCAGAAAAAGAAACGCCTGTGCAAAATCCAGGAGTTACATGCAGTGTTAGGTCAATTTCCTTGCTTGTGATGCTCATTAACCTTCCTCTGTGAGGGAAAATAAAATGTGGGTGACAGCTGGGGTTCAGTGCATTAGAAACACAAAAGGGAATGCCTGGTGGACTGTAACGCTGACTTAGCTACTGCCCCTGGGATACAACACCTGTACATGCCTGTCCTTGTTCAGTGTGCATGCCTGGCAAAAACCCCACCCTTTATTACTAAATTTCCTCCTGCAGAACAATAAGGAAAGGCTATTAAAGAAAAAGAAACACCTTTATTTGCTCAAAACCAGGCTCCAAGTAATTGGAGAAATTACCCTGAGAGTCATTCATCCTACTAGTCTGTCCCCAGGTGTGGTTATGTTAACCCAGCGTATTAAAGTCTAAAATGCAGGGTAAGCAATGCCTAACTGCAGCAGTGAAGGCTGCAAAACAAACCAAACAGTGGCTTTGCTTGGTACTGAGATACCTGATCTAAGCCTTTCAGAAACTACCTACCAGGCTGTGTTCCTATTGTAATTTATTGTGCTAAATGAATTTTCAAAGGTATATACATTTTTTCTTGGAAGCGTAGCTTTTACACTCAGATATGAGAGACGTTCTTTAGGACGGGTAACTGAACTGAAGCCAGCTTTAAAATGGGTTTTGTACAACAGATCTGTATCTTGGTGAGTCTGATATCCACATGTTACTGGGCAGCTCTAACCATCCAGCTCTCGTCCATGGGCCACAGCTTTTGGATGTGCTTTCTCTAACTGTAGCGTGCTCTGCTGTATAGGAGGATATAAGAAGAAAAAGAAGCTAAAAATACTGCTTCCATCAAGAGATGCAGCTGTGCTAATTTGGAGCACATTCAGCCACTTTCTTAGGTGCTCCTTTGACACCTGAGAGAATCAGACTAGACTGGAATTAGTTAAATGTAAATCAGCTAGAGGCACCTGTCTTCAAGTGATAAGGAGACATTCCTTGCTTCTACATACAGTTATAAAATACCTCATATCATGGGAAAGCTGGCCTTCAAAGGAAGGAGATGTGATTAAGGCAATTTATATTCAAATATGGGCAACTAGAAGAAGGCATGTAGAAGAAAGGCTTTCCTCTGGCTTTTGGAAAACCTGCATCCAGACTCTAGGAGAGGCCATGCATGAAATCTCTTCCTTTTGGCTGCAGCTGGCTTTGCAATTTATAACTCAGCATGGCCCTTGGGAGGGGGCAGCTGGAACTCTGAGCATTTGCCATCACTGTGAAATCAGCAGCGCTGTGTTGTTGCCTTACCTGGCACTGTATTAGCAGGGGTGAAGTCTCTTTTCTCCTGTCCTCTCCCTTTTCCATCTTTTCATCCTGGTCTTTGGCCAGCGGAGATTGAACCCGTGCAGACTGACCCCTGGCCTCGCCCCGCAGCTTGTTCAGGTTGCCTTCCAAGAGGCGCCGCTGGACCACGCTATGAGGCTGCTGTCTCCATCACAAAGAAAGAGAAATCCCAGCTAAGTATGGAGCTAAGGACAAGGATATTTGCTAGCTCAGGGGTGCAGGCTGGAAATGCTTGACCCAACCGATTGTCCTGATGAAAGACATGCTTATCGAAAAAACTTTCTTTAAATCCCAAGATTTTTTTTGGTAGCGGCTAATTTGGTGTGAAAGTGTTGGGATGTCTGCGACAGGCAGGTCTCTGGGGTGCAATTATTGGAGGAGAAGAACATGCCTAATGCATGCTCTCCCCACACATATCTGTCCCTTCAGCTAAACGTGCACTAGAGAGTCTCATTCCTGTACAGCATAATGCAGTGCACTGCCTGCTGAGCGTGTGCTGACATCCCACCAGGCACATTCACACCTTCCAGTGTGGGAGGGCACGAGGAACACAGCATGCACATGTGGGCAAGAAAGCAGGACTGCAGATATTTTAGGTGTACGAGCAATTACTTGTAGTAAAGCAGGAAACTCCTCAAGGAGGAAACTAAAATGAGCTTCTAATGTTCCTTGGAGTCTGTCTCTGCTCCCCACCATCAGATGCTCTAGATTTTGCCCAGTATTGATCCATCCAGTCCCTGCACAGCTACTGAATCAACAATGGGCAACACCAATGAAACAGGTGCCTGTTGCAGGTGGCTTTGTCCTTTCTCCATGTACTCAGCCCCACAGCCCTTCTGCAGGAGTGCAGCTGCTCTGGGCTGGCCATGGCATTCCCAGTAACAACAGCCTGTTTGAAGAAAGGCAAACAATCTAAAGGGGTTAATGTGCTACAGTTTAAAGTGTTGTTTTTATCTTTCTAAAGAAAAAGAAAAAAATTAAGTCATCTCCCAGGTGGTGCAGCATTTTGATGCAGGATCTTGTCAATGGGCAGGCCAAACACCTGAACTAGACCAGACCTGCCAATGAGCTGGGCTGCATTAACCCCACAGGGTTACTTGTGTTTCAGACTAGCCTCATGCATGGCCAGAGATCTGAGGCCAGAGAAGTGTGCAGCTGCAATTTGAAGCACCCTGATTTGTCAGATTTGCCCAATGGTTGGTGCAGGATGGCTGTCACTGGCTCTTTGGCCACACTCAACTTTGCTCTTTGCAAGATGCCAAGTCCCTCATGCCTCTGCTTCCCTGCCACTCAAGGGGTGAGAGTCAGATCGTTCACATGCTGCATTAGGAACACTGCAGCAGTTGAAAAAATGGGGTAAAAATATCCCTCTGTTCCTGGTCTTTTCCCAGCCTGCTGTGCCAGCCCACAGCACAGCTGGCCCTTGTGCTTAGCTCCCTAAATACTCTGAGCACCGTGCCCGTTTGGCTGCCAGCTAACATCTGGGCCATGGGAAAAGGGCAGGGAACAAACAGCAGGTCTCCAAATTCCCATCCTCCCTCCTGCCTCTCACAATCTGGCATGCAAAGGACCTTTCCCCCTTCCTGTAACCTTTCCCACAGAATGAGCAAGCCCTTTGCAGCAGCCACCTCTGCCCCCTTCTTTTCACTCAGGCTGGGAAGAGGCCAAGTGCTGGTGGGGATTAGCTGAGCTTTGGGATTTTGGAGGCATCTGATTCAAGAGCAGCCTCCCAGGGCCCTGCCTGTCTTCTCTCTCACCAGTGAGATGGAGAAGTGGAGATAATGTTGTAGCTCTTGGACTGGTCAGAAACAATTAGATTTAGAGGATGATAAAGGAGGATATTGTGAGTGTTGTGGCCAGGAGCTGGAAAGGATGCCCTCGCAGGGCACTTAGAGGGATCAAAGAAGATTCCCAGTACAACTTAGGGAAGGTTCAGGTTCTCCAATGTGAAACCTCCAGGCCTGGCTATGATTAGTGACATTGTATGAGCTGGGAATCTTGATTTTTGGGAGGTGAGAAGCCAGATCTTCAGACCTTCTTGGTACTTCCAGAATATTTTAACTCATGTAGAAATTTTTTTTTCCATTTAAAAAAAATCCAAAACTGATCATGCTATTTGTTGCAAAGGTGGAAACATGAGATCTCCACGAAAATATATAATTACTCATTATTGGAGACATGATGGGCCCATCAAAATGCAGGCACTTCTGGATGCATTGCATAAGCTGAGTGCACACCCAGAATACACAGAAAAGAGTGGCAAAAAGTAACACCTTGTGGCTGCAAAAGAAAGCAGGTATTTTATTTTAAATTACATGAGGCCTTGCTCTAATTTTAGTACATGGAGCTGCCACAACTGGAGTCTTTGGCACTGTCAATGGAGACCTGTTTTGGGGAATTAATTAAACTTTCCTCCCAGTGTGAGTGCTATAGGAGTCAGGGGTGTTGTACTCTCTCTCTCCAAATCAAACTCTCCAGCACATCCTACTGCTGCTTCATTTTCAGTACATTCCTTTTCTGTATTCCTGTCCTCCAGGAGGGAGCCATATAATTAAGGAAAAAGAGATGGGGTTATCATAGCACTGGAGAAATGTCTAGAAAAATAAGCCAAAAGCGTATTTGGGACTCTGGTTTGCAGTGCCCAAAACATCGCAGCAGTATCACAGTGTCCCACTGAGTTGCAGGAACTGCTGAATCCCCCTTGGAAATCTAAGACCTGGTTCTTCTTTTGCTCCAAGTTAAAGCAGACGTGGAGGTACCACATTGACCCCAGGTATGGCACTATGTGTGTGAACTTGGCACAGTGGCCACACTTTATTTTGTGCCTTCTAACACCAGAGCAAAATGTCCACGTGAGAAAAACACATGTTGTGTTTTATTCACTGCTCCCTAGCTCCATGGTAAAAATGTTTCAGCTATTCTGTTATGGACCAAACATGAACTTGCAGTGGGTTGCAGTGACCGAACGCTGTTGCCATACAACGAGTTCTCCTGCCTGGAATGGTTATTTCCAGCAGGAGAGCTGCTTGTGGCAAATGATTTAGACAAGGACTGTCTTGTTCAAGGAACCCCTTAGGGCTTCGGGGTGTCAGTTGTCGCTTTGAGGCATGGTGTGACAGGAGTCAATCCCAAAGCAAAGCTGGCAGATGTGTTTCTGCCTGCCTTTGTGGCTGGGGTCAGCAAACGTGCACTGGAAGTCTCAGAAGTGGCTGATCCCCCTGCCCTGCCCAGGGACAGGCCCAGTGTCACACCCGCCTGTGCTCCGGGGGGATGTTGGAGCTGCAGCGCTGCAGGCCCCGGGGGCCAGCACTGCCTCTCCCGGCTCCAGCGTGGCCAGAGCTCCTTCCCCACGGGGAGGAGAGTCCCTGCTCCTCGCTGACACAGCACTGATGTGCCACGGCTCTCGCCCTCCAGCCGTGACGCCGGAGGGACAGTCCACACGGGTCCCTGCTGACAGGCGCGAGTGCGGCTGCAGAACGTGAGGCGACAGCTCAGGGGGACTTGGAGGAGCCACCCTTGACCTGCCAAGCCAGGGACTCCCAGCAGCTGCTGAGGGAGCTGAGGGAGCTGCGGGGAGGGTGGTGGGACCAGCAGGATCTGCCAGCACGGGAACGTGGCACTGACCCCTCTGCTAGCTGCTGCACCCCAAGGTTTCAGCAAGGAGGATTAGCTCCCATTAGTGCCAGGGACCTGCCAGTCCCACACATGTGTGGCCCTGTGCCACTGTGTGCCTCGGGAGCTGGGAAATGACTGGAGGCACACACATGAGAGCATCCGTGGTGTTGCTGTGATTGTCTGAGGATCCAGAGGAAAGCACAGACTGCAGGGAGGGACAAGATAATTTATGACACCCACTGCCACATATGGAACAAGTGATTGTGCCCCTTTCACAACCAGACGTGAGCCCTCTTTTGGGAAAATGGTTTAGACCTCCACATCCTTGAGCAGTTTAACTCTACAGTGGAGAGAAGTTGGACAGCAAAAGTGCCAGAGCAAGGAGAATATGTGTGCAGTTGAGCCAGTAATAGATCCTGTGGGAATCTGCTTCCAGCCTCGGGGAAGCCCTTCCAGACCACAGACTGCCAAGGCTGCTGGAACAGACCTCCCTCCCTGATGCTCCCTGATCCACGTCACCACAAGGAGATGCCCACAGGCCTCGCTCCGGTGCCTCCTCCCCAAAGGAGTCATCCAGAGTGTCAGGTACTGCATCTGCCTGCCTGCCTGGTTTGCAGTCCTGCCTTTTGCTTTCCCCTCCATAAATCCAGAGAGTGGGGGAAGAGAGAAAAATGCAAAAAGGTGACAAGGTCAAACATAAGTCTCTCAGAATTTCATTAATTGTACCTCCCTCCCTGCTGAGTCCAGGAAGCATTCTGTTTTTGAGCTGGATGATGCAGGAATACATGGGGGCTTTCAGAAATGTCCCACATGGAAATATACATGTCACATGAACATACGTAGGTATTGGGTGAACGGAAATTTGGATTCTGGAAAGTCCTTCCAGTCCCATGCCTGCCTGAGGAGTTTGATTCCTATGGGGAGGCACAAGAAGATGGATGCAAGCAAATGAGTGATTAATTCTTTCCCCTCACCCTGACCTGCCCCTAGATGATCCTGAAGGGAAGTTTCATTTTTGCTGTACCTATGATCCTTTCACAAAGCCTGACAGCAGCATTCCCAACTGGAATGAAGGCTATCAGGAGAACCCCCTCCCAAATGGGATCCCACTGGACTCACCAGATCCTTGGAGGTGCCAAGCCTTGTCAAGCCATCCAGGGGCAGCAGATCAGCAGAGTCCTTGTGCACAAACTGGGTGGCCTGTTTGAGGCGCCTCTTCTGTTGCAGAATAGCTTTGTTCCTCAGCTCCATCTCACACTCCTGTCGCTCCAGGTCGGGAGTACCCTCGCTCTGCTTCTCCTCTTGGTCTCCTTGCCCCAGTGGCAGGGGGCAGCTCTTCCTTGTGCTCATGGTGAAGATTCAGACAGAACAGGTCCTTCTTTATGTGCTGGGGTGTTCCCTGAACTCGTCTCCTGGTGTTTGCCCTCTGGAAGCTGACTCAGTCTCTGATCTCCTTTCCCTTTCTCTTCCTCACGGCTCTCCTTCTCTTCCTTTCTCTGCCTTTGCTCCTGCTCTCTTAGTTATAACTCACCCATCTCTGAAGTGTCTCGGTGCCTGTTTCTCCCTCTGTCCTCTCCACTCCTCCGTGTCCCTCTGCTCCCGCCTCTTCCCTTCCCTCACTTCTCCTGCCCTGACTGCAGCTTTGCCTCCTCCAGTCCGTGGGTCCGTGTCGTAATAGAAAAAGCCCCGCGTCAGAAACCGCTTTCCATAAATCACGGCAGAGGCGGCAGGATGCTCCGGCTGGAAAAATCCAGCAGCAGAAGGATGGCCCCGCTGGATGCTGGGGGCTGGACTTACCTCGGCGGGCTGCGCGCACGCACCGCGCGTGTCCGTGTCCCTGTCCGTGTCCGTGTCCGTGTGTGTGCCCGCCTGTCCCCGGCTCCTGGGGACACGCTACATCTGCCGGCTGCAGCCTGCGCGCTCCGCTGCCTCTGCCCGGGGCTTTGACGCTCCTCCGTGTCTCTGTAAATACTGGCAGCAACTCGGGTCAGCCTGGAAGATGATGCAGTGCCTTGGTAAAAGGGAGAGAGTATCCTCCTCAAGGCTCCTGGCAGGCATGCCCAGTCTCATTTCTGCAGAGAGTGTCGTGCCTTTGCGATCGGCTGCGCTGAAGGATTTTTCTGTGTAGCTTGAATGAAGTGCTGAAGGTCTGGTTTCTGCTTCCAGCCAAGGCAAATGTGCCTGACTCTGTCCTCATTTTCACCCCACTCTATCAAAGGCAATCCCCTCTGATGTTGCAGGAGCCTAAAATCGCTGGCTTGTTGATACCAGCAGACTTGGCTCCCTGTTTATACCAAAAGTGTGCTGACACTGCTGCAGTGTGGGATGTCTGGACCAGAGCAGACATCTCTTCTCTCAGGGGAGACAGGACATGGTAGAGCTCCCTTTTTCAACTTTCTGTCTCTATATTGTCCTGCTTGAAACTATGAATTTTAACTTGAACTGATGCTGTTTCATTTTGATCCCTTTTCTCTGGTTAATGCACTGCCCCAATAAGCACCAGGTCTGATATCAGGTACAGGAGAGGAACCAAAATTTTACTCAGCTGTGAAGCCAAGGACAGCATTACATTTCCAGGAAAGCCAGCAAGGGGTGAAACAGCTTTCATGTGCATCACAGAAGGAATAGCAGCAACTGACTACAAAAGTTATGGCAAAAGGACACTTTCTGTTGCTTGTTTTGTTTACTATCTTAATAGTATGTAATGTTCCAGTATTACTGATACCAATTATTTCTGTGTTCTAGACTGTATAGAAAAAGTGAGTATTAAATATTAAGAAGCAAATCCAATACAAGGTATTATGGTTTCCACCGAATCACAGCATTAGATTTTTCAGGAGTGGGAGTGTAAACACATTCTAGCTGGTTTATACTCCAAGGCCAAACTTCAATACCATAATGCAGGCTGAGTCCCAACAACAGCTCAGAGGTGTTTTGAGCTGTCCTTATCTATCTGTGAGTCAAATTAAGAAGAAAATTTAATGGGTATTTCCAGGGAACATGTGTTCCCACAGTCTTGTTTTCTTGCCTGTGGGTTGTTGCTCTGATTCCTGATTTACACACACTTTTGACCTCCTGCAGCCCCACTGAGCATCCTCTGAGTCTTGCCATCAAGTTCTTTGACCGTCCATGTAAACCAGTACAGAATCATGCACTCTACTCTCACACAGGGCCAAGAGGTGCTTCCCCACCTGCTGACTGTGAGTACCTCAGCAGGCCAGCCACAACAAGGCAGAAGATGGTAGCAAGGGCATTGCCAGTTTTCTTAAAGCCTCAGAATGGACCCTAAGACTGTAAAGTGCTACAGAACATCTTAGGACAGCATCACCTACAGTCCCTGCCTTGAAGTCTTGGTGTTGTGTTACACAATTTCTGATGAGATCACCTCCCACCCTGGATGAGTGTGTAGGAATGAAGAGGAGGGAGCTCCCCTAGGTCCCAGTCCCAGCACCTCCCTGCAGGTAGCCACCCTTTATTAGTTTATTTTGCACAGCATTTTGGCAAAGCCTGATCAAAATTGGTTTGCCTTGCAGCTGGGCTGGAGCCATTGCTTGACCAGTTCTGCTTTTGGGTATCACCAGTTAGTCCTGGTCCCTAATTCATCAAGCATTTCTCTCTTTCTGCCTCAAAGGGGAGGAATCATCAAGTCTTGTTTAAAGCTTTCTCTCCTCCTTCACCACTTCTGCTTCTACATGTAGGTCATTTAATTCTTTGTATGCTGTCGTGTGTTAGTTCCTAGATCTGGCAAAAGCCACAGCATTTTTATGGGGGTGGTCAGCTAAGGTACTATCTTCTCCCGTCAGAGGAATGACAGGTTCTAGGTCACTGGTTTTTTTTTCTATTCAGCTATTACTTTTCCCACCCTGTTCTTCTTAAACAGAGCCCATTTACTAAGTAGGTTAGGTGATTTTTGGTGTTGTGTATTTTTAATTTTTTTTTTTTCAGGATGGACACTTCTATAGGTTTTATAATGAGAAATCACAGTGAAATTTACAGTGCAGTAAATTTAAGGGGATTTTGCAGCAGTTATACCTTTCCCATTCATCTTTTGCAGGCCCTGAAAAATAAAGTATGACTCACCAGTAACCTGTATTAGAAAAATAAAACTGATTTTGATGGAAATATTCATACACAATCCCATACACACCAATAAACTATTTTCTGATGCAGTCACATCAAATAATCATAACCCATTATACCTCAATATTCTGCACCCTTCATGCAGAAATCTTTACAGGGTATGTAACAGTGCTATTTAGACAACAGAAGAAACACTCTGCCTCCACAGAATATAGAAGCCCTTCTCCCTGCTCCTGCTACCAGCTTGGCCTTCCAGCTCAAGCAGTTATAGGTCATTGGGAGCTCTGAGGCAAAAGGTTCCAGGTCCTAAGCACTTTAGCTGTGTTTGTGGATGTTGGTCCCTGGATCTGATCACCTCCATGCCTGAGAAACCCTGAAGAAATCAGAAGTAGTGCCCATACTTCTAAGGAAAGGCACTGAAGAGGAGCATTTCCCAGTAGCCAGTTTGCCCAGCCAAGAAGCAAGAGAGGATCAATATATTCCAGTCAGCTACTCCTCTGTTGGAAGAAATTCATTAATAAAGGGGAGTTGAAGGAAGCAACTGGCAGATTAAAGAATGTGAGACAAAGGTTTTACTTCCCTCTGCCAGGAGCATTAGAAATTATCCCAGCTGTTTGAGAAGCTGCTCTGTTGAGCGCTTTCACTGGTTTGGCTTTGAATTTCATGGACTGAGGTCCTTCTGCTAGAGATTTTCCCTGTACCTCACTTCTGGGAAGCTTTACTAAGACTAGTAATTTTTCTTTAAAATATTCTCCTGCTGCTTTTGCAACTTCTAATGGTTGCTTCTCTTCCTTAGAGATTTCTTTTCAGCTTTGAATTTTTAACAGTTTGGAAACTATTATTTTGTCCTCCTGGGATTTGACACAGTGCAGGTGGGAGGGTGGATTGTAGATGGAGAGCTTTATATTTCTGTTGCAACAAGCTGGGTGCTTACAGAGCTCAGCAATAGCCCCCACATAATGTAACCAGCACAGAGGTTGTTTCTACAGTACACCAGTTTCCAATGCACCGTCTCAGTAGTAGTGTAAGCTTCAAGTGGGTGTAAAAGTGACCCTGGGTGTAGCAGCTATGTCAAAGCCAGGAGATTCCTTGTGGTGGATACTGCAGGGTAACAATGAGGCAACTTTCTGCTCATTCTCCTGCATTCTCACAGCCTGTGCAGTCTGTGGATGCACAGATGGTGCAGAGGAGGAATGAGAGGACAAACCTTACTCAGGCAAACCATGCATGCTTCTCTCTCCCTTCCATCTCTGAAAAAGATTCTTTGAAAAAGAAAAGGCTCCTCTGCTTTGAATTCCCTCCAGTTTGTCTATTTGTATAATAAAATACCTTTGTATTCTTGAAATAATAAGTAAAAGGTTGCAGTATTTATATCTGTGGGTATGTCTGGCAAGTTTCCTTGAGATAAATGTCATCTCAGATGTACATAATGTTTAGCTCGGCTGCTGGACAGCAAAGTGTGTCCTGCCAGCAAGGTCAGTCAGAAAGTAGAATAGTTTGCTTAGTTAGGTAATTCAGGGTCAAGTCTCTGTAGTTATCTGCCCTGTGGGATAGATTTATGGTTGCACCGTGGCAAACTTGGAACAGTGTTGTCCAGTATGAAATTCTTCTGCTGTATAAATATTTCTTGAGCATTATAAATATAATTATGAATATAATATCGTTATAATGATTTGTGTCCTCTCTGTATTGATTTTCTTCCTTGGGCTAAAAGGGGCCTTTTCTGTTTGGTTGGAATAATTATCATTACCACAGAAGAGCTGCTGATCATGCAGCAGGCAATACAAAATTTCCCCTTCCGTTACACAGATCACACTAGAAGACTTTGCCTTTGTTTTCAGGAGGGGAAAGAATCTCTACCGGTGTGCATCTCCACTGATGCACACATGTCTTACTCATGCTAGAGCTTCTCTGTGGTCAGCATGAGGTTTAAAGTAGAGAATAATTCCTGGCAGGATTTTGCTTATCCATAGAAGTGTGCAAGAGCCTGAGATGAAGGATAGTTATGCATTTAAGGTCGACAGCACAGTATTTGGAAATGTGTAGTCTCAAAGATGTCTCTCCTCTGTGTAGTTGTTTCATTTTGTTGTCCCTCCACTTCCCACCTGTATGAAGAACAATATTTCCATTATCCACTTAGCTTGAGGCTAAGAATGCACTTGACATTAACACAGCCAATTTTTTCTAAGTCTCTACATAATGCCATAAAAATAACAATGAATACTTTACAGCATTAAGGCTCTTTCCAGAGGATGTCCCTAGAGCTGAATACTTGAACAGTAAAAGCCAGCACAGTTAGAGTTGCCTGGTAAAGCATAATTTGGTATGCATATATGTGGGCTTATTACTAAAACCACCTACAGAGTCTTGGCAAGGTGCTTTGAGTGGCTGTTTATGGGCTTCTGTAACAACTTTTTTTTTTCCATGTGAAACAGCAAGAGGAAAGAAAAAAGACAATCACCTGTTCACTTTTTTCCAGCTAACTGTAGAATCAGAGCAGATCTCATCTTGCTTAAAATGAACCCAGATGTAGTCCTTGGAAGGTAAGAATCTCTCTGATGGCTGTTTTTGCCTCCAGCGTCATTTCCTTTGGGGACAGGTTTTACATTCAGAGTCCCCCATAAGATACTGTGGAAAACTTCCCTGTCAGCAGTTGCTGGGTGTACTGTGATGTTTCCTGTTTTATTTGTTTGGAAACGGCTTCTTTTGCACCTTAAAGCAGTTGAGATCAATCAAGTTCTTCATCAGTCAGCAGCATAACTTGCTGAAATTAACTTAACCAGTGGGGGAGTCAGCCACTCCAAAGGGTGTTGCAGCCCACCTCCTGTTCTCTTGTTCAGGCAGACTTTTATTTAGAAATGCAATAATTCAAGCATCAGTATTCACAGAGTAAATCTTTAAAGTCATGCTCCCGTTGTGGATGGCTTTTCAGGGACAATACCTCGGTCCTGCTCAGTGAATTGGCACCTTTTCCACAGTGCATTCTCTCCTTGCTGCTACACGCAAGGCACTGGGCCCACTCCTTGTAAAAGAGTCAAACCCAAGACCAGAAATAAGTATTTCACATCTCTAATGCTTTCCTGTGGTACCTGACTATTTTGCCCCAGTCTTAAACCTGAGGACTGCTGAACCTGTGGTCCTTATCCAACCTTTGATTCTTTATGTTCTCAAGCAACATCATGTTGTGCCAGTGGAGGTTTAAAATGAATATTAGGAAAAATTTGTTCATTGAAGGGTTTATCAAGCATTGGAAAAAGGCTTCCTGGGGAAGTGGCTGAGTCACCATCCCAGGAGGTATTTGAAATGTGAAGACTGTGACACTTAGGGACATGGTTTAGTTGTGGGCTTGGCTGTGTCAGGTTAATGGTTGGGCTTGATGATCTTAAAGGTATTTTCCAACCTAGATGATTCCATGATTCTTTGTCTTCTGAACCCTGTCTCCACTTGACTCTTTGAGACATTTTCATCTTACCAAGATCTTTCTTTGTGTCACCCACTCCCTGTGGCCAGCAGAAGTCCCTTGGACTCAAGAGAGCTCATGTTGCCATGCTCAGCTGCTGGGAGTCACAAAGAACAAATTCAGGAAAAAATCTCCATACACTCCAGCAAGTCTTGCTGGGGCACACTCTGTACTGAATAAATCTCTTCTCAGATTTTAGTTGCCAGCTGACTCTGCTAAGGATGTGAAATAGATTTTTCAAAAGAATGTTTGTAACAGCCAAAAACTGGAAAATTTTCACTCAGCTCATAAAAAGGGAAACATCAAAGCCAAGAAGGACAACCTGACAAAAATCCTTACAAAGCAAGGAGGTGCTAGGTCTTTTCAAGAAAACGTTTGCTACAAAAGGTTTTTTTAATCTGAGCAAAATATTCTTGTGCTCCCATTTATAGGAGCAATTGGGCTGCTTGAACTTCATTCCCTGTGTTCCCTGCCCCTTCTCTCCCCAGTAGAATAACTCTTACCTGAGGCTGACATTCAGTATGGCTATTTTCTGCTCAGACAATTCAGGATTTTATGATGGAATCACCAGCACAGTAGTACTTGTGGTGCAGAAGCAGCTTTGTGTACACAATGCACATACAGTGGCAGAGGGATGTGTTATCACCCCAGGGATTTGATGAATAACAAAGCTGCTGTAACAATGTAATTTTATTTTGATTTTAAGTACTGGACTCCTTTGGTTTCCTATACTTTGGGCTGCATTTGTTATGTGCACCAGCTGTTTGTTACATTCTTGATGGTTAGGCCTTGGCTTGATTTAAATGGCAGCTGAGATTATCTCATGGTCTCCTGACTTCAAGACTTTAATAAAAACAGCAAATAAATAAAACCTGAGAGTCAGCCATGGGAAACAGCAAAACAGTTCTTATCACTGTAGCATGCCAATCCCTTGGGTATGCATAGCAGAGTGCAGACTGTCAGGAACTAATTAGCCACAGCACAGAGCTCCTCAGATCAGACCATTCTGTGTCACTGGCATCATTACTTGCAAATGCTTGGAAATCCATAATGATGCTGAAGGCATCTTCAGTGATCCCACAAGTTCCAAGGGATGTGCTTCATGGTGTCACTTCTGCTGCATTCCTGACCTTTCTTCCCCTCATGGAGGGGTTGGATTGGAAACTAAATATACCAAATTGTCCAAAACTTTAAGGCTACCATGACAGCAGGCAAAACTGCTTCAAACAGAAGCTTTCCTAAAGTGAAGCTTAAAGTGGAAAATACGTGCTGATAACTCAGGACAGATTAGACCAGCAGACTCACATAAATACTCTTAAATCAAGTGTTTCAGGGCTTTGCAATATATGTGCATTATCCACAGTAGAAATTTCAGCTGAAATACAATTCCAGAATGCAAAATAGCTTTGTGCATAGACAAACATGCAATCTCAGAATTCAAAATAAAAAACCCTAAAACATGTAAGTAATCTAAACATGTTGCTTCATGAGAAAGTATAAAGTTGAGATGGAATGGTCTAGCCTGTTGCATAATGATATTATCCAAACTTTGTATTTATTAAAATTTACAGAAAAATACATCAAATGTGAAAGAATACAATGCATCAAGAAAAGATACCATACTGGTAGTGAAAAACAGTGTTCTATAGAAAACATCAACAATATTAAGAGATTCTTCCCAAGTCCTGTGAAGATGAGGGGTTTTTGTCCTGTTGGAAAATTTTTCCATCCATTAAACAGTCAGGGTTCTAATGAGCCAATCTCCTGTTTGTAACCACAGATGAATACAGAAAACCTACCTTCTATAAATTACACAGCTAAATAAACAGAGGCCCTGTTGGCAGCAGCCTCCTTTACGTGCATGAGAAGGTAATAGAGACCAACAGCAGGCACTGGAGCATAAATCCGTGTCTGACTGTAGCTCAATAATAATTTGTACTGGCTGTTTTCCTTGATTTTATTAAATAACATCATTAGATGTTTCTGATTTTAAATTTGGTGCATCAAAAAAAAAAAAGCAGATGTGGAGGATAAATAATTCTGATTATATATTTGTATGCAAACAGTTCATCAGTGTGCTCTATATAATGACTTCCCACAGATTTTGAGATGTGGAAGAGAATCTGCTTTGCATAATCTTTTGCCCATAAACTGTAACTGGGTATTTATTATACTTATTTTTCCAAGAAATGTTGTAACTGAAACACAAGGACAAATGTGTCATTTGACCTGCATCAGCAGCTCAGACTCATGGTCTTGACATTCTAAAACTCTGCTTGTTTCAAAGCAAGAAGCCAGTCTGAGATGAGAAGTGAAGCAGCACATTTTCTTCTTAATCTCAGGCAGCTAATACTTTGATATGCCCTGAATATCTTTTTATCCAGTTGTAGCTCACCTCTTCCGGAAAAAGGGGAGTGGGGAGAGAAATTATTTCTGTTCAGGAACCAGCTCACACACTTCAAGCCTGTCGTTTTTCTCTCTGAGTCTATTGTGCATTTTAAAGAGGAGGTCAGGTACTTTACTAAAAAAGAAATTTTCACCTTTGTTAAGAGCTAGACTACCTTCTGGGAGAAATGAAGGCCTGACATCCTCATAAAAGATTTCTGCAATGTGAAAGAGGGTCTCTTTTCTTCCATATGGGGAAGTGATCAAGTTTTTCTGCTACCAGCCAAGTTGCAAAAGTGTGGCAATTGTCCTTACCTCATCTCAGGGGGCATCCAGTCCTTTTCAGCTGATAAAACATAGTGGGAGGAACCCCTCTCAACCAATGAAAGGGAATTACCTTCTCCTTTGTGTCTGTCACACTCCAGGTATGGAGCAGAGTTGTCAGAGGAGTAGAGCATCCACAGCAGTTGCTGGCTCCCTGTAGATTTGCGTGTCCCGGATCCCTTAAAATTTTTATCTTAGTGTTTGCTTTTACAGGCTGGAAGGTGTTAAACATCTTTGTCTATTATCAGAATGCAAGGACAGTCCTGGGATGCTCCTACACATTACTCAGAGAAGCCCTGGGAGTGCTGTGCAAAAGGTGTGAAGAGCTGTGCCCTCCTGCTCTTGGGTTGATGAGAAGATATGAAGTATGGTTCTGCTCTCACTGCAGGAGGGTGGACAGAGGCATCCACTGTCTGACAAGATCACACCTCTACACTGTAACCCTAATTCTGAGCCTGCAGAGACAGGTGATAACTGCCTTTCCTTAAGGAAAGCATCCAGCCAGAATATCAGGCAAATATAAATGGAGAGAAATAGTCGTATTTTGTGATTAAGTCCTCACCAACTGGTGCTTTGAACTACTTTGGCCAAAAAACTGGAACATCTCTTCTAGGAGCAAGAGGCAGAATTACTTATTGTAATTTTTTCTGTTGTTCCCTCCACCTTTTTTGATATAATTGCCCTTGAGCAGTGCTCTCACTGGAATACTTAACAAGAAGGGAAACAAAACTTTTATGCACTATTATGTTCAAAACAAAATGTGAGGTGGCCATCAAAGCACCTCAGCTGACAGGGACAGCAGGGGAGCACCCCCCTGGAATTGACACCAAGGACAAGAAAATGTCAGTATTTGCTGGAGACACGATCTTAGTTAGCTGGCTCCCAGGTGTCAGTTATGTGCACACATCCTCTCAGGAGCAAAAAGTGAGGTGAAAGGGAGAGAGGATGCCTTGAGAGAGCCAAGCAGTGTTAACAGCTGTGTAAGAGGTACTAGTAGAAAGTGTGCGAAACCAGGCCCCTTGTGCAGCCTTGTAACCCCAGAAAAAACTGATATAATAACCATTAAACCAGAGTTTGGAAACATTTTATGAGGGCAAATAACCTCTAAGAAGTACACAGGTGCACTGCAGTTCTGAAAACCACACACATCTAAAACTGGTTTTATGTTTATAGGAGAAGGTAGAAATAGTTTCAAGCAATATTTGCTTTGCATTTAGAAGATACAGAAATTATTCTGCTGGTGGTGTTGTGATGTTTGTATGCTTCTGACTCAGATAGAAGTCCTGACTCAGGATTTACCCATAAGCAGCAGGAAAAAGTGTGTTTTATGAAGCAGTGGGTTAACTAAATCTAATGTGGTTTGGCCAACAAGGCCTGAAAATGTCCTAATGGTCACTCACTCAGTGATCACAAAGCACACAGACATGAGATAAGAAGAAGGGGTTGCCTGTGCCATGGGCCAATCCCAGCAGGCTGCTAGGGGTGGTACAGATGACACTCAGCTGTGTTCCCACAGAAGCTTTATTGAGTATTTGCATACAGGAGTCACCACTTGTCTGCAAGCAGAAGGATCAGATCTTTGTCATGGCAATTTCTTCCATGACTTAAGTTCTAGAGAACTAGGAGGAGTTGTTCTATTGCACCAAGCAATACATACCTTGTGTTTCCAGAAGTTGATTTTCAGTGGAAAATACTTTATATTTAAAGGGAATATAATATATTTTATATACCCTTTTACTTTTGAACTGCTGACTGTAAAAAGGGCAGCTTTAACCATTCAATAGAGGTCCATCTTACTGCAAGTGTCTCTACCTAGTCCTCTAGGTACATAATAGACCTCTGGAATCAGAAGAGCTATATGGCTTGATCCAAGCTCTTCTCCATTCCAGCCTGGGAAAAGAAAGCCAAACCAAGATTTTATGCCGCAATCCAGATAACCTGTTTCAGTTTGGCTTGGGTCACATATAAACAATTTTTCAGCTCTTTATCCCAGCAACCTTTAGAACAACCTAGACCAATGTGGTTTTGAAGTAAAAAAAAAAAATTTAAAATTTGGGCTTTCAGCTAGGGTAGAAGAATAAAGAGACGTGAACATATGGACAACATACTCTAGGTCAAACCCTTATCAGGCCAAATGTTCCCATAACCCTACAATAATAAAATTATTATTATTATTATTATTATAATTAAGGGCTAATTTAAGGAATGTACAGTATTTACAGCCATTAAAACTAGACAGAAGATACTAAGTAATAGGGGATACAAAGTAAAGGGATATTAGGACAGAGCTAGGAGGAGGTTCCCGGGCTCTTTCCTATTGTACTATTGTTTCCTCTGATACCTTGAATAGCAAATGCCATTCAGGGCCTACCTAGATGTTCTCATGATAAGAATCCCTGGAGAGAGGCTATCTCTAGCACAAGGCTAGAGAAATTCTGTCATCTTGTTCCACTCAAAGTCTACAGCATCTTAAAACGAAGCCCATAGCAGCTGATGGGGCTGTCTCCCAGCTTAGCAGGAGTCAATAAAGCTCTCTGCTCCCATGGATGTGGGAACTAGTCAAAAGCAGTTGTCTTAGATTACATGAATGAATCTCAGAAGAGTGGAGTTCTTTCTGTAACATCAGAACAAATTCAGTCCTCAGGCCAGTTCACTTCAGTTCAGGTATGAGCTGAGACCAACTAATATCTGTTCCTAAATTTTCATCCTCAAGACCAGGAAAGCTGATATCCAGAAGGATTTTGCTGAGACTGTCATTCATGGTGTCCAGGATAAGGCCCTCCATGAGTGACCGGTTTTCAGTAAAGCCAGAGGCTGTCAGTTCAACAGAGGATTGCTTGGAAGTGTCACGAATAAACGCTGGAGAGCTCGTGAGGGGCACAAGGACCATGTCATTGGATTCTGTATTGAGCAGTTCTCGAGGAGAATCAAAGAGAGGATTCTTAAGAGGTGTGCTGTTAAAACCCAGCAAGTCCTGGTTGTCCTGGAGGGGTGTGAATGGCAACTGAAGCGTTTTCACTGGACTGAAGTCCAGCTCATGACTTCCTTTGCCTAAGGAAGCAGATTTCCAGGGATCAAGGACCTCTAGTGAAGGGGTAGTAGTGGCTGAAACTTTGCTGGGAGTGGAAGAAACGGGCAATTTGCTGAAGATGTCTTTGACTGGTGTTTTAAAGGCCCCCTCTTCTCCCTGTGAGCATCTGAGCTGTGATATGCTCTCAAGGGGCTGGTTTTCCTGGGGGAAGGGACGGTCTGCCCCTAACCGGAAAGGGTCAAAGCTGCTGCTTTCTGGCAGAACAAGGACAGGCTCTTCTGAACAAGGCAGTGCTAGGCGCTGTTTCCTTCTGGATCTGCCCACTTCCCGCCTTTCCCTCCTCTTTATAACTAAAGAGTCAGAAACTGCCTTAGATGGGGACTTCAGTGTGGTGAACTGTTTCCTCTCCTTTGTGGATGAGTCTGGGAGGAACAAGCTTGGCTCTTCCTTGACCGTCATGGTTGAGGCAAATGGGGACAGCCAGGGATCCAGCTGAGAGCCTTCTTCCTCCTTTACACAGGCACCCTCTGGGAAAGAAGACAATTCCTCACCAGGCTGGGAGCTGTTCTGTACGGAATGGGTTGGGGAAAATAGACCTGCATCACATTGACCTTCCTCCTTGACAGCAGCTGTGGGTAAAGAGGGTGACTCTTCTGCAGACAGTGACATCTACGGTGAAACACAGGTGACATGCAGTCAGTAAGCAAGGATCTAAGCTACCCAAAAATCCAAATAACAGTGGAAAGAAAAGGAAGGTGTTTAAGGTGAGCAGAGAGGGTAAGAGGAAGATATTCAGGAAGCAGTAATTATAACAGACTGAGATTGATCTCTGTGAAGCCGATAGAAAGAAGCCTAAGGATCACATGGCAAGGATTCTAGCTAAGTGACAAAGTCATACCCTTCAGAGCATTCCTGCTCTGAAGAACTTCTGGGAGTACAGGCAGAAGGAGAGCTGAATATTTCTGGAAAAAATATAACCCCTTTGATTTTTTCTTACATTATCTAAATGGGGATAACAAAATGAATGAGGACAGCTTTCCCAGAAACCAAGGAAAAGGAAGAGAAAAAAAAAAATGAGGTTATCAAAAGAAAAAGAGCACAGGAGAAAGATAAATCATAGCTGGAGAGAACATAAAGCAGCAGGCATACAAAGGAAAATAGGATTATGGTTAGACAGGATGGAAGAAGCTAAAGCTTTACAATGTCTAAGCACACAAGAGCAGTCAGTGAGATGCCAAGAAAAAGATCTGTTTAATAGCTGTTTTTCTTGAGCCCAGAATAACTGTGAACTTCACAGAACTAGCAAACAGCAGACACAGAAATCCTCTGGAAAGAGACTACATGAAATATATACCCTCTCAGAAGTTCCTTATTGTTACCTGTCTATAGAGCTATCAAAAATATCAATGTTTTAGGATCAGAACAAAGCCATTCCTCCCACCCTTCCTTCTTCACATCCTAGCAGTAAAGAAAAATTGTCTTGACCAAGACATAGAGCCCCTTCCTCTAGTGAATTATAGAAACATCCTTAGAGCAAATAAACTAGCAGGTAGTAGTCAGCCTAGAGACAGTAAAGGATAGCAAGGATTATCACTAGCTAGTTCCTTGTTAGGAGCTTGGAGTTTTAGAGCACCTAAGTAAAGATGCACAATGGAACCATATGAAGAAAAGGTTCATTGAAAGCAAGAGATATAAAAAAAAAGTAAACAAAAAATCCAAACAAACACACCCCTCCTTTAAAAAAAATCCCCATACCGTCCTTAGCCCCCTCCTCGCCCCCCCACAAAAAAAAAAAAAAAAAAAAAAAA